>CAUYPK010096337.1:0-11553 GCA_963574355.1 Loris lydekkerianus
CACTCTCTGTCAAGCCAGAGCACTGAGCCACCTCCATCACTCTCTGTCAAGCCAGAGCACTGAGCCACCTCCATCACTCTCTGTCAAGCCAGATCACTGAGCCACCTCCATCACTCTCTGTCAAGCCAGATCACTGAGCCACCTCCATCACTCTCTGTCAAGCCAGATCACTGAGCCACCTCCATCACTCTCTGTCAAGCCAGAGCACTGAGCCACCTCCATCACTCTCTGTCAAGCCAGAGCACTGAGCCACCTCCATCACTCTCTGTCAAGCCAGATGAAAGAGAGGTGTTCACTGTGCAGCAGGATGCGGGACAAATTTCACAGGATGAATTGGCTTCTGCGGGGCCTGCTGGCGTTTGAACTGGTACTTACATTATTCAGCAAGCCTTAGAAGGCTGGCCTTCTTGACAAACGTGTAAGGAAACAGCAAGCTCTTTCACATACTGGGGAGTTTGTTGGCACTATCATTTTCCATCTTTGAGAAATGGAAATCTCAAAGAATGCTGGAGTCCTACCAAAAAACAAAAACAAACAAGACCCTATTTGCCTCCTTATCATTAATAAGAAATAGACTTTTTGAAAACTTGGAGGTAGAAGCCCAATCTTCTTTCAGAACCTTCTGATGAAAACATTTATATCTATATGGACACATACAAACACACACACTATAATATTTTGCTGTTTTTGAACCTATTTATGATGATATGAAGACAGAAGATGGAATTTAGATCTTTACTCCTATTCAAACTCATACAAAAATAAAGCAACCTGGTGCCTGTGAGCAATGGGAATTCCCATTATCTGTGTTTTGATTCACAGAGCCGTTGCTTGCCAATGGTACACAAAATTCTGCCTATGATTTAGAAAAGAGTAAGACAGAAGACAGTCTGTAAAAACCATTATGCAGTATATTACTAGCACAACGTGTCTACAATATTATCTAACATACTTACAAAATATACAGAATAGAATACATTCACAAGGTGAAAGGGAAACTACTATATTTTTCAAAGAAGCAGCCAAAAGTATTTATATTGAAGAAACATTTTATTGAAACTGTAAAATGAAAGGAACCTGTTTCTCTCTCATTTGCCCCAACATGAAATTGCCTGAAAAGACCAAAGTCCTTACGAGTAAGGCTGTCTTCTCAGGATACTAATTTAAGGAAGACTTGGTTCATCACATTTTGAAGGAAAATAGTTGTTAAAAATTTTTTTAAGTCTAAAGGAACTTCCAAATGTGCTTCCTTTCTCAGAAAAGCTAATGATAGCCCAGCCTGACAATCTTACAAAAAACTCCCAAACCTATGTCAAAACTTTTTTTTTTTTTTGCTTTAGACTGGTTGAGAACAAGGTGAGAAGGTTGAATCATGTCTCAAATTATGTACAGACAGGGTGTGTATGGCTGAGTTGTTACTAACTTGAGCTGGTGCTGAGCAGTATGACTGGTGTGGTGACAGTGACAGTCATGGCTAATTCATCTCCTGGAGTCTCCAAACAAAAACTTCATCTCCTGGGGTCTCCGAAGAAAAAGGACTTCAGGTGCTGCTCCCGAGCCTTCTCTCCTTAGCCTCCAGGGGTGCAGAATTTGCTAAGCACGGGGTATAAAATGAGCAACTCGTTCTGAGTAAGAATGATTGTTCTTTGGCACTTCCAAAACAGAGGTTTAAAACAACAGCACACCCCACTCAAAGTCATTCTCTTCTTTTTCTTGGCAGAGCGGAAACAGAAAGGGGGCTATCAAGAAAGCATATTATTGAAGGTGGGTTCTGCTTCTTTAATTTTATTTTTGCTTTGGGGCTGCTGGTTCAAGAAAAGTATCAATGAAATAGTTTCAAAACACATTAGAAAGAAAAAAATTCTATTTGGAAAAAAACACAGTCACCCAAGTTTGTTTCTGAGGCTAAATGTGTAGGGAACTCAGAGATGGAGAGGGGAGGAAACCTCAAAAGAAATTGTGTGAATGGGCTAGAATGCTTCTCATTTACAGCTGCTACTAATATACATGAAACATTTCCATAAGACTTTTTTTCAAATCTTTATTGCTGGAGGTTGCAGTGAGCTGTGATGCCATGGCACTCTAGCACTCTACAAGGGTGACGGCTTGAGGCTCTGTCTCAAAAACAAAAACAAAAACCTTTATTGAGAGATAATGTATGCACCATAAATGCTTACCCATTTTTTTTTCATCCCATAAAGAAACTTTGTACCCACTATAAGTCACTTTTCAAACCCTTCGTAAGCCCTCCCATAGCTCCAAGCAACCACAAATCTACTTTTTTTCTCTACAGATTTGTCAATTCTGGACATTTCATATAGATGAAATCCTATGTGATATTTCGCGGAGGGCTTCTTTCACTTACCATAATGTTCAGTGATGTTATATCCGTCCTTTATTCCTTTTTTGCCAAGTTAATATTTCCCTTTATGAAATACCAGCACATTTTATCTATCTGTATATTAGTTACTGTATATTTGATTTGTTTTCACTGCTTGGCTATTGTTAATAACGCTGCTATGAACGTTTGTGGACAAGTTCTGCTATGAACATTTGTGACATGTGTTGAGAACACCACACATTTTTTAAAAAGTATATACATATGCATAAAAAAAACACTTGCAGAAAATTACCAATGGGTAAAATTCCCAGTGCAATGGTATTCAAAACTTTGTGTAGGTTAGAAATAAACAGGAAATGAAATAGTCTGTAAGCTATTTTAGAATAGAATACGACTACTCCATCATGAGATTGTAAGAATTCTCAGTAATTTTTATTTATTTTTTATACATGTTTCATAGATATAACTTTTTCAATAAAGGAAAACTGTTAAAAGGAGCTTCACTAGTTTGTGAAGTTCAGACGCTTCCTGACTTACGATGGGATAATGTCTTAATAAACTCATCTTCCATTGAAATGATCATAAATCAAAAATGCATTTGGTAAACCTACCCCGCCAGATAGTCTAGCCTAGCCTACCTAAAACATGCTTAAAACACTTACCTGTGCCTACAGCACATCATCTAACACAAATCCTATCTTATAATACAGTGTTGACTATCACATGTAATTTATTCAACACCATTCTGAAAGTGAAAAATAGAATGCTCACATGGGAATTTAAAATATAGTTTATAGTGGATATAAATTGCTTTCACACTATTATAAACTGAAAAATCATAAGTCAAATTATCATCAGCCATGCACTATCTATATATATTTCACAAAAATCCAAGATTTTTGTAACTTTAGATTTATGATTACATATTAAGATAGGCCATTCTCTCCTTTTTAAAATACAATTTCACTTATAAAATGCTAACATCACCAAAATCATAAAATGTACTTTAATCCCAGCACTTCAAAATAAAAATATCTCTGCTCAGCACTGGACTCTTAAGAAAATGAAATTAAATAAATAAATGAATAAACAAAAATAAATAAGCTGGCTGCTGTGCGCTGGCCCCACACACCAAGGGTGGCAACTTTGAACCTTGCCTGAGTCTGATTAATAAAGAAAAAAGAAAGAAAGAAAGAAAAAATACTAAATACATAAAGAAGTAATGTCCCCCTTTTGTTCATCTAATCTCATTTCCCCCCACAGTTTACAGTTTGACAACCTGGCAGACATCCCTCCCACCTTTTCCCTGCGATCACACTGTCTTAGTTACCTATCCATCCATCTGAATCCTCACTTAATATACCCCTATAATATTCTGCAATTTTTTTTAAAAAATGAAAAAAACAAATAAAATGCTTAGAATGGGGGAAAAAAAATGAAAACATATGTATTAAATCCATAGAAGCAGGCTATAAATGTTAACCCAAACCTTGCTTTTTTTCTTGATTAAAATACATTTTGCATATAGACTTCCTTTATGGATTATTTTTAGTTTCTGGCACTATAAAGAATTACAACAGTGATGACACTTACGTAAATAGGATAGATTCTAGAAGTGGCATTGTTAGGTTAAAGAATTTTATATATTGAACACAAAATTATTTTCTAAAAAGAATATACCAATCTGTTAAAGGAAGTGGTGTTATTAGTGAGTTTGAGCTTCTTTTAGTAACTTTGTGGGGGTTTTTTTAATGGTAATTAACTCTTCATGTTCTTGGGTTTTTTCCTTTTGAGTTGTCTTGGACATAATAATTTGCAGGAGTCTTTGTATATTAGCAATGTCCTATCTCGATTGGTTATCTATATTGCAAATATTTTCTCCTAGATGTCATTTCATTATAAACATTTTGCTCTCCATCAGCCTAACCTGAAAGATGATGTTCAAAAATACTCATTCCCCTTTGGAAGTTGAAGATCTTTATCAATGTATAAACACATTACTTTGAAATATTTAAACATGCAATAGAAAATCAATAATTCCACTATTCAATCACAATCATTTAATCTAAAGTGGAGAATTTTGAAGCCAGATCTCAGAATATATATAAAATATATAGATACGCACACACAAATATACAAACAGTACGTTTATATGTGTACACAATAGTAATTATATCATTCCACTGTTTTCGAAGTCCTTGTATGAGTTTGGTATTTTTCACTAACTGATTTTTAATATATTTATAGGTAAATGAGCTTTGAAACCAGACAGATCTTTGTACAAGCTCCAGCTCTGTCGTTTATGAACTGACTTTGTACAAGTTACTTAAAATATTTAGCCTCTGCCTTGTTGACTATAGAATAGACCATAAATTATATAATTCACATTGAGCACAGGGTCTATCCCATAATAAGCACTTAATGAACATTATTATTGTTTCTGTTTTCATCATCATCATTATCATTGTTCTTATAAGACAAACGCTGGTCTTTATTCTATGGCAAGGACACTCTTTACTAAACAAGTAGGTGACACTCTGAGGCTGCCACAAGAATGGCCACCGTCCAGCCCTAGAGAAAGCTTCCAAATTCTCACCCAAACAGAATCCCTTCTCTGGCCTTCCTGTCGGCAAACCCAACCTGCCTCTCTCTCACACTGTTAACCGTTCCTGCTCTGGCCTTTGCCCCCATGACCGGGGTGCTCTACCACGGAGTTGGTCAGTGACAGCCTACATTGGCTTATAGCAAGTATCAAGGTGAATGAAGAGAACGGTGGTATGCTACCTGAAATGTTCCTTGTTTTATTTCCTTTGTTTTTCTAATCTTATTGATTAGAAAAGAGGGATTCAGAAAATAACAATCAAGAAAGAAATATGAAACCAAAAAGAAGAAGGGGAGTCTGCTAGTACACTCTTCACTGAATCGCCATTGCTTTGGTATTTAACAGCGTGTGCATGATTTCGGAATTCTCTCTATTTTAAATCAGCTTTCTTCAGCCCTCATACAACATAATAGAAATACCTTCAATTCCCTCTCCCTGCAAATAAGTTAGGAATTCTCTTAGGAACTAATCTCTGAGGATGAATAAACCAGTTCAGCTGAAATTCAAGCTGACCCAGATTCAAACTTCAACACAAAAATTTCAAACTTTTAGTCCATGCTAGATACTTGTTTGTTATTTAAAAAAAAAAAGAAAGAAAGAAAAAAGAAAAAGAAACATAACAGAAGAGCTTAGGTATCAGGCCTTTCGAAGAAACCAAATCTTCAGAACTGCATGAAATTAGGTAGGGAATAAAGAAGAAGCAACAAGGAAAAAAAATCTCAGAAAGTGATTCCTCCTTTTCTGGCCTTAAAGTTTTAGAGACTCGGAGCGCATTAGCTTTGCTGTTTAATAAGGCAGTTTCTTGCCACATGTAGCTCTTAAAGACTTGAAATGTGGCTTGTCTGAATTGAGATGTTCTCTAAGTATCAGACACTCACTGGATTCTGAAGACTCAAAGTGAAAAAGAACGTAAAGGATTTCATTAATAATTTTTTTATGTTCTCAAAATATTTTAGGTGGATTGCATTAAATAAAACATTATTAAAATTAAAAAAAAAGTCAAACTTTTGAGATTGAAGAATTGGGGATAGTTTATTATTATGGCATCAGTCTTGGTGTTAGTTTGCAGTCCATGGTTTTAGCTAAACATAAAGCCTTGTGAGTACAAAACAATCAGTGAATTTGGCAGAAAAGGAAGAACATGAGATGAGGTCCAAAATAAACTTTAGAGAGGTTTAGAAATCACTGCCCTTCAGTTTCATTAACACTCGGTCTGTGATGAAGGCCACCTTATCAATGTTGGACATTCCTACGCACATTAAATTTGAGAAGCCCTGTTGGAGGGAAGGCAGAAGTCCAAACTCACGGAGCATTCAGGCTACTTGAGCACTAGAAGCCTTCAGCTACTTGAGTTACCTTAAAGACTGAAAAAAGAGCTTGCCTTCTGCCTAATGTTATTTTTTTCTTTTTTACATTTATATGAAAAGCCTTTCCAATAAACCTAAAGTTCTAAACTTAGATCCAGTTGGGTCTACTGCTCTCCTTAGATTCACAAAAAGGGAGAAGAAAATTCACTAACATATTTATTATGTTCCTATAGAATCCCATGGTCCTCTCACTGTAAAATTCAATTTATTCATTTAGCCATTAAGCCCCAGTTTGAGCCGATGTGAGCGTTTACCAGATCAAATTCCTTTACCACCTCATGTAAAGAAATAGCACTAGTTTGGTAAGTTATATTGTGGGTCAGAATGAGTGAATTGTTAGTGTGCTTACACGGTGAAAAGCTGCGTCTCACTCTACATCCACCTTGCAGGTAAACAAGTTTTGTCACATGATGCAAAACACAAATTCATGGTCATTGTTGTAGGAGTAGGAAAGAAAAATGATCTGAGAAAGCGCTGCTTGAAACTTTAAAAAAAAATTTTTCTATTAAATCATAGCTGTGTCCATTAATGCGATCATGGGTCACTATACACTAGTTTTATAGACCGTTTGACACATTTTCATCAATCTGGTTAACATAGCCTTCCTGGCATTTTCTCAGTTATTGTGTTAAGACATTTATATTCTACATTTAGTTAAGTTTCACATGTACCCTTGTAAGTGGTCCAAACAATTACCCTCCCTCCATTCATCCTCTCCCCTTTCCCTCCCCTTTCCTCCCCTCCCTTACCCTTTCCCCATATTCTTAGGTTATAACTGGGTTATAGCTTTCATATGAAAGCTATAAATTAGTTTCATAGTAGGGCTGAGTACATTGGATAATTTTTCTTCCATTCTTGAGATACTTTACTAAGAAGAATATGTTCTAGCTCCATCCATGTAAACATGAAAGAGGTAAAGTCTCCATCTTTCTTTAAGGCTGTATAATATTCCATAGTGTACATATACCACAATTTATTAATCTGTTCATGGGTTGATGGGCACGTGGGCTTTTTCCATGACTTAGCAATTATGAATAGGGCTGCAATAAACATTCTGGTACAAATATCTTTTTTATAATGTGATTTTTGGTCTTTTGGGTATATACCTAGTAGAGGAATTGTAGGATTGAATGGCAGGTCTATTTTTAGATCTCTAATTGTTCTTCAAACATCTTTCAAAAAGGAACATATTAATTTGCATTCCCACCAGCAGTGTAGAAGTGTTCCCTTTTCTCCACATCCACTCCAACATCTCTGGTCTTGGGATTTTGTGATATGGGCTAATCCTATTGGAGTTAGATGATATCTCAAAGTAGTTTTGATTTTTGCATTTCTCTGATGATTAAGGATGATGAGCATTTTTATTTTCTCTCCTTAACTTGATCTTTGAATTCCCAGAGTCATGTATGAACATCTTTCGCTCCACTGGTGGAATTATGGGGTCTTGAATTAAGAGTTTATTGTTAGGTTCCCCCCCCTCTGTTTTGGTGTACACTGCAACTCAGGAAATGATGGAATTAGTATCATCTTTTTCCCCTTTCAGGTATTTTTCATTGATTCCAAACTCTTCATAACTTTTCTTTCTCTACCAACCCCATCCTGCATCAACTAGACTGCTATAGGCTCTTAACTCTTTCCACGTCACCACATTTTACACATAGTAGTTGTCCGTTCATTTATTCACTGAAGTAACAAACATGAGTCAGATATCTACTAGGATCTAAGAACTATAGAAGGTGCTGGACATGTTCATAATTCATTAAAATACATCTTTCAGATTCCCAACACTTTCAATACAAATGTCAAGGCCTGTTACCTAGGATTCAAAATTCGTATATACACTTGTTTCAAGCTGCCTTTGCTCCTTCTTTCCTTCCCTTTCTTACTTCCTTCCCTTCTTTCTTCCCTTCTTCCTCTCCCTCCTGCCCTCCCTCCTTTCCTGTTTCCCTTCCTTTCTCTCTCTCTCTTTTTCTTTCTATTTTCGGAGTTGTAGTCTCACTATGTTGCCCAGACCAGATTCAAACTCTTGGGCTTAAGTGATCCTCCCACCTCAGCTTTATTAGTAGAAGGGACTGTGGGTGCACACCACCAGTACCATGGAGTTCCTGCTCTTCCCACACGAGGTTATCAACTCTCAATTCAAGCTGGACAAGTCTTCTCACTGCGTCTGTACCTTTACTTTTCCCAGTTTGCTTCTAGGTAACCCCATCTATCTTGACTTCACTTGTGTCAAACCGAATATTCAGTGGTGAGTTGAGGTGTTAGTTCTTTTGTGAAACTGTCCTAACTCGCCCTCCTTAGGACCCTTGTTGCTTATCTTCTGCATCAGTAGAATTCAAATTGTAGTTACCTTTTCAAGCATATAGGAAACAATGAGGTCTCAAGGTTCTTGAATGAAAACAGACAAACATTGTTTTGATGTGACCATGTCAAATTGTATATAAAAAAAGTACATTGTACCCCACATATGCATAAATGTATTCATAATCTATGTATATATGACTTAATAAAAAATCATAAAAAAAAGAAAAAAAAACCAGACAAGCACACTGGCTTACTTGTTATTCATCCTTCATATGACGTAATACAGCATCTTGCAAATACTCCCCTGTTTACCATTTGAGCTGCATAATAAAACATAAAAAGTGAAAATGATGTACTCTTAGGATGCTTCCAGCAGTTTTTTGCTTCCTTCTCATTGTTTTGGATGGCTTCAGGTGCCAGTTTGGTTCAAACCTTTATTAATTGCATCCCCTCCGACTGCCATGGAGCCTTTATCCTTCTCCTGTTCTTGCTATGGAAATGCAGGGTTGCCTACTCTAGCCTGGAGAACATAGGTAGTGGGAAAAGCTGTAGCTCTGCATAGGTAACTAGATCTTCTTTCTAATTCTAACAGTAAATTGTGTAACCTTAGAAAAGTTATGCTGCCTCTCTGAGCCTGAGGTCCATCTTCTGTGAAGTAGAATGAATAAAATTCTTCACAGGACTTGCAAAAATGAAATGTGATAATATATGCAATATAGCAACTATTAGTTTGCTCAATTCACAGGAAGTAGTTATTAAGTTGTAGCTATTATTAATATTGACTGTGGATGCTGGAGTGTTCTGCATCTTCTAGGGCACTTTGGAGGAACCATTGGACTTAGAGGATGCACACAAACCTGATGGATAGTGGGCTCCTGTATTCTTTTACTCTGGGAGCTGTCCAGCATTCAGTCTCCTTCTTTGATGGTATAGAGTCTCTTTTGTAGCACTGTTAAAGAGTAGTAGCCTCTCCTGCCCCAGATGTCAAGGCTTTGGATCCTCCTTCTCCTCACCCTGTAACTGACAGAATTTAGCAAATGACCAGGTCTAGGCCTGTTAGATCCTTCTGCCATCTCACCTCTGCAATTTTGAAGCTTGACTGTATGAGTCTTACTTCTGGGATTTTGAAGCCTGAGTGTGTATGCCCTCAAGTTAAACAGTCACTTAAAATTCACTCACAGCTACGGCAGATTTGCTGGTGGTATTCAGCTACCATTTTTCCTTATTACAAGGTCTTTGTTAAGTTCTGTCTTTCTTAATCATCCAGACAGTTGTGGTTCTTATTTTCTAAGTCTCCTGCTGCTGTGAGCCTCTGATAACTTCTAATAAACCTCTAAAATCTCTTTCCCCATGTTTTCTCCATATATTACTTGAAACCAAGAACTCAGAGTGACCCAGTAAGTGCCTTAGGCACTTCATTCAATGGGAAAGAATCCATGGTGCCTTGGCCTGCCCTTTCATCTCATCCCCATGGCTGGCTATAAGGCTTATGGGGTCTTCTGCTGCCATCATCTTGTGTCATGTATTATGATTTCTATTATTTATTTTTAGGCAATCCTGGAGCCAGGAAGAATAAAGAGCTGCCCTCTAACTAAGAAATTGACTTTCAAGTCACCTCCAATCTCTACGTGGTTTGACAGGATGCCACTTATCACCTTGAATTGTTTCCATGTCCCAGTCATTGCCAAGCCAATGATGTTCTGACAGGTGTTATTTTAACTCCTGAACTTATTGTCAGAAGCTGCAGGTTCTCATCTACACTTTGCTGTCATTAATCCTTGCACAATCCATCTCATCTCTTTGTTCCTCAATCTTCTCACCTATGAATGAAAATAAGGAGCAAGAAAGGGTAATATTAATGAGCAAATAATACAACTGCCAAGCTGGAATTTTTGCAAAACGAGGCTGATGTCAAAATAAGCAGATAGTGCCATGAATATTTTTCACAAAGTAATAATGGTAAAATCAGTGGTAAGAGCATTAGGAAAGACTGGGTGACTTTTTGCAGTTTGGCTATCAGCCACTGAAAATTGTACATTGGATGGCAGTGAGCAACTGGGGGCCGGAGGAAAGGTACTATTTTTCTTAATCAGGTAGTGACCTCTTCTGGGGAAAGAAAGAGTCTAGCGGGGCCCTACCATTACATGACACATACAATATTTGCACCAAGGCAACCAATGAGAGAGTGGATGGTCCCCAGAGGGAGAAACTCTCAGGGTAGCTATTTGCCCTGAGCAGCCAGGTGGAACACAAAAATAAATGAACTGAAACCAAAAATCATTTGCCCCGCAGCTCTTCCCCAGAGAGCTCTCTTTGAGATAGCCAAGGAAACCAAGTAAGCTTGGTTTACTTGTGATGAGGCCACTGTCCACGTAAGCTGGCCAGATTCAAAAATCTGAGATCAACTTTTGGGGAAAATAATTCAGAAAGGTCTGAAAGGGAAATGTATTTTTGTGCATTCCTAACAGAGAGGGAAAGGAAGTTTAGAGGATGGTGAGGTCTAGAGAAACAAGTGACATTTGCTCCTGTGGGGCCAAGAAAGGGGCAAGCTTCTATGGTCATCTTGTCAATTGAACTAAGAGTAGTAAAAACCATAAAAGAGGCCTTGTTTTGTTTTTTCTTTTTTCTCCACTAAACACCACCATATTTACCTTTTGCTTAAAGCTCATGGAAGGTGGAAGAAAGAAAACCTTCAGGAAATCTGGAGATTTTAACAAACTTCAACAATCACTTTTTTTTTTTTTTTTTTGGTGTTCCAATACAACTTTATTTGTAGGCACTAAAATTGAATTGTTCACAATTTTTTTTTTTTGAATTTATTTATTTTTTTATTGTGGAGAAGGGGCAGGGAAAGAAGGCGGGGGAAGAGGTGAGTGACAGGGTCGGGCCAGTGGCATGGTACCACATTGGCTGTATCTAGGTAGAGGCAGTTTCAGGCC
>CAUYPK010096340.1:0-13787 GCA_963574355.1 Loris lydekkerianus
CAACTTCCCGAGCCTGACTAGAAGCAGATCCATCGAGCTACTTCCGTGTAGCAACGACTCAGCAAGGCCCGGCCTGAAACTGCCTCTACCTAGATACAGCCAATGTGGTACCATGCCACTGGCCCGACCCTGTCACTCACCTCTTTCCCCGCCTTCTTTCCCTGCCCCTTCTCCACAATAAAAAAAAAAAAAAAAAAAGAAGAAGAATTCCATAATCCTCATGAACCCTGACCCCTGTCTGAAGAGCTTCTGGGAATCCACAGAGCTGCATTGCTCTAGATCAAGAGTATGAAACGTGCACCCTCCTCACCACCCTGTAAGCTCCACTGCTGCAGCATACCTATCTTGAAGCCAGAGTCTCCTCTGTAGTGCACCATACTTTGGGAACAGTAGCCATTGCACCCCTCCAGCTTCATTCTACTAAGCCCACATGGGTGGATAAACACAACCCCAGCTCTATGGGGCCTGGGCCCAGGATCAGATGTGACTCCAGTCCTGCATAAGAGTAGCTGCACTTGCAGCTGGAGCCTGCCAGACCCTTGTCCTGCCCAGTGGCCCTAAGCCTCCCATAGGGTCTGAGACATAGGCTATCCCTGGCAGGTATGCCCCCAAGACAATCAAATAGCTTTGTGCCACATCCCTAGCCTAGGAAACAACCCCATAGGCAGCCCCCAGCAGACATGCCCTCAAGTCCACCAAGGAGCAACCAACCTACGTACTAGGTCTAAGAAACAGCTTTGTGGGTTGCCTCCTCCAGAAAATATGCTCCCAAGCCAGCCAACTAACCTCGTGTCTGCATCCTGGGCCTAAAACATAGCCTCATGGCTCCAACCTCAGTCCTCAGGCTACTGCAGGTAGGCACATACCTGGGCTGGCACAGTAACTACATGCTTATGCTCCAGGTCAGAGTACACAGCCCCACGACCCCACCCCCAGTGATCTAGACACTAAGTTGGCTGATCACTGTGTACACATTTACCTTTTTTTTTTTTTTGAGACAGAGTCTCAAGCTGTTGCCCTGGGTAGAGTGCTGTGGCGTCACAGCTCACAGCAACCTCCAACTCCTGGGCTTAAGTGATTCTCTTGCCTTAGCCTCCCAAGTAGTTGGGACTACAGGTACCCACCACAATGCTCAGCTATTGTTTTGTTGTTGTTGCAGTTGTCATTGTTGTTTTAGCAGGCCCAGGCTGGGTTCAAACCCCTCCATCCCCAGTATATGTGGCTGGCGCCCTACCCATGGGTGCTGACCCACTACATGTACCCTTGGCCTTAGAAGTAGCATGGCAAGCCCACCTTCAGCAAAACTGCACTACCACTACCTCAAACTCCTTCAACCTAGGAAACTAAGACATTCACAAACTTCACAAGTGTGGCTTACAACTGAAAAAAACTACACAAACACTACACTACTGAATTCACTTAGAACCAACCCAAACAGGTTTTCTCTGAGGCTCACTGTGATTAATTTGTCCAAAGTTGAACAAAAACAAATCTGAAAGCTGCAGGAAAAAAGCATCAAGTCATATATAAGGGAATCTTCATTAGACTAACAGCAGATTTCTCACACAAACCTTACAGACCAAGAGAGAATGGGATGATACCTTTAATACCTTTAATCGTTTACTTTTAAGTACAAGAAAAAAACGATACCTTTAATAGTGTACTTTAAAGTACAAGAAAAAAAAAGCCTGCCCGCCAAGAATATATATAGCCAGCAAAGCTATCTTTCAGAAATAGAGAAATAGAATCTTTCACAGACAAGCAAATATTAAGGGAATTCATCACTACTCCACTGGCTTTACAAGAAATGCTCAATGAAATCTTACTTCCAAAAGTGAAAAGACAATAACGACTATTATGAAAACATTCAAAATTATAAAACTCACTTGGAAATACAAAAGAGAAAGAAATGAAATCTTACCACTACAGGAAAAAAAAAACTGTAAAAATAAATAACAAGAGAAGCAAAGAACAAAGGATATAGAAAACAACCAGAAAATAATGAATAAAATGACAGGAATAAGTCCTCACATATAAATTATAACTTTGAACATAAATGGATTAAATTTCCCAGATGAATGGATTAAACACCAGGACCTAACTATACACTGTCTACAAGAAACTCAGCTAAGCCTGAGCAATATAGTGAGACAGTGTCTCTACAAAAATTTAGAAAAAATAGCTGGGCCTAGTGGCATATGACTACAGTTCCAGTTACTTAGGAGGCTCTGGCAGGATTCCTTGAGCTGAGCAGTTCAAGGTTGTAGTTGGTATAGTCAGCTATGATGATGCCACTACACTCCAGCCCAGGCAACTAAGCAAGATTCTGTGTCAATCCCCTGTGGACGGGCCTACATGGTTTTTTACCCCACCTTCTTCCCCTGCTACCTTTATTTACCCTTCACCTTTGGGCCCTGTATCCTTAAAAAAGGTTAGAGGCAGTTAAATCAGGTCGAGGTCCGATATCATGGGCTCATTAACCAAGAATCTAACTATTATTCTTCACCACCCTCCATAGCACCAATGACGGGTAAGATTCCCAAAACTGGGACAACCTAAGACAGGATATGGAGAGGCTGCATGGTGGATTACATTCATAGTACCCAAAACGGGTAAGATCACTCTGTGTTCAGTCAACCTAAGACAGGGACCAAACCATTGATGTTTGTATCCCCATGACGGGTAAGACTGAAACTGAAAGAGCAGGCAACCTAAGACAGGGGCTATGTTTTCCCGCCATACAAAAAACAAAAGAGGGAATTGTTGGGCCCTGCCATGTGCCTGAGGCCTAGTGCAACTTCCCGAGCCTGACTAGAAATAGATCCATCGAGCTACTTCCGCGTAGCAATGACTCAGCAAGGCCCTGCCTGAAACTGCCTCTACCTAGATACAGCCAACGTGGTACCATGCCACTGGCCCGACCCTGTCACTCACCTCTTCCCCCGCCTTCTTTCCCCGCTCCTTCCCCATGCTCTATATAAGCGGCTGCTTGATGCAATAAAGTTGAGTTCCTGCTTAAAAAAAAAAAAAAAAGACAGAAACGAAATCAGAAAGGAAGAGGAAAGAGAGGGAAGGAGGGAGGGGACTGGGGCCTTGGTGTGTGCCACATCTTGTGGGCGCAAGACACGATTGTAAGAGGGACTTTACCTAAAAAATGCAATCAGTGTAACCTGGTTTATTTTTCATTGACATCTTCAGCTTATTTTATTCTATTGATTTTATAGCCATTTTGTATTTGTACTGTAATATATTTAGCTTGTTCTCAATAACTAATATTCCATTTTTGAAAACTTATTAGCTAACATAATGCCATAATGAACCAACATGAACAAACATGTGGATAACCCATTTTTTTGAATTTTGGGCCAAAATTTGATGTTATTAATTTTTTTATATTTTTATTTATTTTTTTTGTTTCCTTGGTTGGACCTACTTTGCTATTTTTATTAGCCATTTACACTTCTTCTGAGGTTACCTACACATATTCTTTGTCTATTTTTGGTATTTTTTTCTTATATATGGATTTTATTTATATACATGCATACAATCTTTTTTTTATTTTTATTTTTTCATATACACGTGTCAATGAGGTTTTCATTTCTTTTGCCTTTACAAAATTAAAAAGACTTAAACTATAATAATGATAACATTATCACATATAAGATGGAATAACAAATTTAACTTAAATTAGCACATATAAAATTGAATAACAATGTTTAAGATAAGGATTAGAAACAAAAACCTTGTAAAGAATGAACATAAAGACATTCAGAAAAGGAATCAGACAATTGCTACATCGAAATATTAAGCAATAATAATAATAATGCAAAGAAAGTAACATTCATATTGTCAACTAAAAGTATGTCTATTATAGAATGCTTCAACCCTGAGATTCAGTATGGAGTCAAGCATATAATTTTATGACATTTTATATTAACCTCTTGCATGTTAAATATATCAATAATTGTTTATTTTCTTTCTTATATTTTAATTTATTTTTAGTGGCTTTTTCACATGAATGTTTTTATTATTTGAGTATTTTGCATTCTTTAAGAAGGCCGTCATCAATACTGTAATATCAAATTATACCCTAGTATATCTTATCTATTCTGTGTTCAGACTTAATTTCTTTTTACATAATCACTTTGTTAAGTGCAAAATAGGGGTATGAATATCTTTTTTGGAATGAATAGCAAGTATTTTTTTTTATTATTAATATATATATTTTTTTGTAGAGACAGAGTCTCACTTTATGGCCCTCAGTAGAGAGCCAGGCATCACACAGCTCACAGCAACCTCCAGCTCCTGAGCTTAAGCGATTCTCTTGCCTCAGCCTCCCAAGTAGCTGCGACTACAGGCGGATAGCAAGTATTTATAATGTCTACTGTACAAATGATCTTTAAAATTTCTTTCTTGAACCTAAATTATCACATACAAAATTGAATAACAGAAATTATTATGACAGAGACACAGTATTTCCACCGATTTAGTTAAGTGCATAGTGTTATGTCTCTCAATACACAGATTTCCCTATTTCGTCCCACCTTCCCAGTTGCTAGTCGAAATTTATTTTGTGTCATTTTCTGGTAAAGCAATCCAGATCGATCAGACATTGAAGGGAGCCACGTGGGAGAAACATGAGACGGACTAGCAGAAATGTGTGTGAAAATACAAATAAATAGCATGTTTCAGAATTCCCTTTCTTTTTATAATATGGACAAACCTTGGAAAAAGTCATGTTAAATGAATAAGGCAGGCACAAGAAGGAAATATATTCTATGAGTCCATGTACGTGAGGTACATTGGGTGGTCAAAATTTTAGAGTCGGACAGTAGAGTGGTTCTTGGCCAGGCACAGAAAACGGGAGAATAGGAAATTGATGGCCATAGAGCTTCAGTTCTGCAAGATGAAAGTTCTGAAGATGATTGCGTAAATGTTCTTAACACTAGCGAAAGACACGTTCAAGATGGAACACACTAAGTTATGTGTATTTCATCACATTAAAATAAAAAGCATTAGGGGCAATCGAAGCTAAAAAATATTCAGGCCGTATACAAATGTTTAGAGAATGGCAACACTTCTCTAAGCTTTCTAGACGTTGGCAGTTCTTAACATTTGTGTATTTCTTTTAGATATTATTATGATTTAAATAAGTCTATCTGGCTTGGCTTAGGCTTTCACTATTGTATTTTTTAATTTAATCTATACTGCCGCACATAGTTGAGTATGGTATGTTTTATGCACACTCGCGGATCTTCCTGGGAGATCCTGTGGCAGGATTTGACTGATTCTTTCAGTGCCACTGTAAACACAGGAGGAAGACAGGCACAATTTGTTTTTTTTGTAAACAAGTCTACAAAATAGTTTCACTGTCTTTCTTGAGAATATTAAATCTTCCAGTGTTCTTCAATCACCCGGTGAGATAAGATTTAGTTATGAATCATCATCAAATCAAGTTAATCTATTACGTCAGTGATATCATGGAGAAAGCTGAAGGCTATGTGAGATTGCTGTGGCACCTGTCACTAAGGGAGGCTGGTTTCTTGGATCAGATAAAACAAAGAGCAAATTCTTGAGTATAACTTAATTAATCTGGGGACGCAATAGACATTCCATAGGCAGCATGAGCTGAAGGACTGTCCTCAGTGCTACCAACAAGGAGGGAGCACAATGTCTGAGGAGGCCATGTGCATTTTGAAGGACACATATCTCACCTTTGTTAGCCATTATGCATCAAGTGACCAGAAACAAATGTAAATTTATGTAATGTGAACAATAACTGGCAAATTCTCTCGTGTTAGTGGAAATCCAGAGAAATAGAAGGCTATCCTCAAAATCATTTGAGTAAACACAGATATAATGAACACCAGTATATTCACTGTGATCGTTTTTTGTTTTGTTTTGTTTTGTTTTTTGCCAGTATTAGAAACATCTAATTTGGAAAAGCTGGGAATGAATCTCCATGGAAAGAGGGTGAGAGAGGGCTGGTCTCCCTACTGCCCAGATTTATTCAGATGACCGATGGCAGCAGGCACCACAGCTTTATCAGCGATGCACCACGTGGACATTGAGCACAGAAATATCCTTTCTCCTCTCTATGAAGCTGATGGATGCAGGATGTCAAGGTTGCAGGAGTTTTCATTCTTTCTACAGGCTGTGTCAAAGTGTACTATATCGGAGCTGGTGAGAATCATCGTGCCCTGCTGCATTTTTCCACAAACATACACAATGAGGCTGCTTTCTATTTCTAAGTTCTGTGATTGCTACTAGTTAATAAACAGGTCCATGACATCCATGCTTTCTTACCACCACAATTTTCACACAGTTGCTGACCATGTATAGGCAAAGCCGGCCTCTATTTTCTTCAGTAAAAAACAAAAATCCCACTTACATTGTTTGAGCCACGTTGGTGTCAGACCTGGTATACGTATCCCCTTCCCTTACTCACTTACTTTGTCTTTAGGCAACTAAAAATGTGCAAAACAGTATATCATTTCAAAATGCAAAATATAGAAAACGTTTCTGCGAGACCATTTATTCATTTTAACTTTAATATCTTTGACATACACACAGTTGTTAGTTGTGCATGGATTGAATCTGTATGTTCCTGTAAATATTTGACATCGCGAGCCTATTCTGAAAGATTTCACATCAGCTATTGAGGATGAATCAGGAAAAGTAGGTTGCTCCTGAGACCAGGAGATAGGCTCCACCATCCCTATTTGAATTTTAAGCAGGATGGGGTAAGGGAGATTATTTATTTGGGCTGGTGTGTGAGATAGTGGTGATAATGAACTTTTTATTCCCTCTGGGAGCCATATAAAATATGTCACTGATATATTGAACAAGGTCTCTGGAAGGGTGGAACTTCTTGCTAATTATGCTTGAAACCTTTTTTCACATCTGCTAACGTCCTCTTTCCCTGCCTTCTCTGTCCCATTGTTGTATTGTTAGTTCTAATATCCTCCCCCCTCCCCATGGCTTTAAACCATCAAGTCCCTGAAAATGTACAGGGACACTTTTTTTTTTTCTCATATGCATTTGAGAACCAGCAGAAGTGTCTCTGTATCTTCCCAGAATGACCAATGATTCTGACAGAATAAACTTTTTCTCCTTCCTATTATTGTAAACATATTACAAGTTTCTGATAAACAAACCCTCCCATGCTTGTCTACAAATTACCTATTGCAATTTAGACCGGGGAGAGTCATTCCCTTCTGTTTCTCATTTAGTCTGCGTAGGTAAAGCAACAAATGAGGATGGACAGTCTACATTTCAGCACTGATCATCCTGGGGTATTTCCATTGATAACATGAAATTGGTCTGTTCCCACAAGGGTTTCTGCATTCCACAGAATAATAGAAAGTTAACTTAGCTGACAAAGTGGTGGAGCTTGCAGTATTTGATGGATCAACTACTTGTTGAATTTTATTGTGTGCGATTACCCAGCAACTCTAAGGCAATTGAATTGAATGTTATTTTGCTCTTTAAGGTATAAAGATATTGATGATATAATATAGATATAGATGTAGCATACACAGATACATGTATATCACAAATTATATATGTACATATAGACTTTTAAATCTGTTAAATAATAAATTCACTTAATGTCATGTGCTGGTATTACCTTTGTCTCCTATATTGTTTTAAAGTATTTTTCCTACAGATTATCTGGTAAAACCTAGAGGAATTCCAGTTGTCATACAAAATAAAAATAATAATAATGTGAGAAACAGCTCAATCTACTGAAAAGCCTGGGCTTACCTTTTCCCCCATGGAATATTTATTCAAATGTATACAATAAATGTGCAGTGAACATGTTATATATAGTGATCTACACTGGATGCCTTCTGGAATTTCGTTTATAGTGAGTGAATACAGTTTCATATTTTAGAGTTAAACCCTCTGTGGCGTTCAACCTGCAACCTGCAAGCTGCACGTGGATTATTTGAGGCCTGCTTTGCTTCTCTGTGGTGTTGGATACAGCAAAAATTATGCACGGATCTTTTATTCTTGCTCCTTAGCTTTTGTTAGTGTTTGTGTTTTTAATGTGTGGCCCAAGACAGCTCTTCTTCTTCCAATGTATTGCAGAAAAGAAAAAAAAAAAAAAGGTTGGACATCCCTGGAAGTCCAGCATACATGACCAAAGACCAAGAAAAATGCAAGAAAGTTATAAAATGTTCAATTTTTCATAAGTGAATGCAGACATTTTGGAGGCCGGGATGATGCGGATGAGCCTGCAGAGGAGCTCCAGTGCCAGTAGCCATTATTGTTACTTGTCACTCACACTGCTACTGCAGAGACCAGCAAGGGCCCAGGATTTATCTGAGAGTCGAGAGCAGCATCAGCAGAAATGACGGAGGAGAGTGGAGGCGGGGAAGGGTGGCCAGGCTGTTTGGACTGTACTCAGCATGGATGTGAAGACGAGAGTGCCCAGTAAGTGCCCAGCCAGAAATCAATACTATGAAAAGCGGAGACACAGGTGCTGGATGCTTTCCGCACAGCCCTGCTATGTAGGCGAAAGGAGCAGAGAGAGCTAGAACCACATTGCAGGAAAGATGTATTTGGTGGGTGAAATTATGCGTTGGAGGGGCTAAGTTATCAAAGTGGTGTGTTAGGAGTGGTGTGTAAGGCAGATTGGAGTAGGGAAGCTGAGATGGAGAGACCACGGGGTAAGGCACCGACACGTGAGACAGGAGCACAGCACGGGAGTGGTCAGAACATCTGCGCTTATTGGAGGGGGTGGAAGGAGAGCAGGAAGGAATGAGGCTAGAGGAAGGGCTCGGAACCAGCCTGTGTCTTCTTACTACCGAGTCAGTCAAGCTAGAACTCCGACCACTGAACGCAGACCTTCTTTCTTACAACCACCTTGTTGTGAGTTCTCTCCTACGTCCATCCTTAGCCCTGTGGTCCTGCCCTGAGACCTGGCACACCTGTGCTGTCCATGTCCCTCTCTCTGCTGACTCCTAGAAGCTCATTCCGAGCTCCTTCTACCAGACCACACTCATCTGCGTTAGTCTTGAAGGAACAGGGCAGTATTTTAATTTCAATACTTAGACACTCAACCAACACTGATTACTAGTTCTGTATTTCAATTCAAATGAATGAAGGGCCTTGAATGAACGAGAGTTGAGAGCTGTGCTGGTGCTGAGATCTCAGTGGAAGTGAGAGCGGAGATAGTTATTAGGCAGGTAGAAATGCAACACCAGATTACAAATGTATCTGGAGATAAAATTAGGATGTCTTCACAGAGGAGAGAGACTCAAAGCCGTGTGTGGTATGGAGCTCGCCAAGAGAAAGAGGACAAATCCTGAAAAATTGCCCCAGACTCTAATGGTTTACCACTCCAGACTACAATAATGAAGTTCAGGCTTCCAATTTATTCAAAATATGTATTTAAGCTTCTTTCTATTTTCAGCCGACCCTAAGATGTTGTTCATGAGCAGAATATATGATCTGTTATTGCTCTCTCTCTTCGGAAGTCTGTTTAATCAACACAGAAATTTTCAGATTTGTGCTTCTTTGCAAAATAGAAATCAATGACTTTGGCACAGTTAATCCATATTTTACATTTTTTTTCATTAGTCAGCATTAGAAAAAATTACTTCTGGTTGCTACAACCTTCAGAATTGGGAATTGGTATCTTGATCAAATTTATCCTAGTGAAATCATCTTCCGAACTATTAATCATTGGTATTTCTGCAACAATGTACCTAATGGGAAAATGTTACAAGTAGGATTTAAAAGATTAAAGCTGATGACTATTTTTATTATTCCCTAGAGACACAGAAAAGCTACCATTTTAAATTAGGAAAGATTGTAAGAAATGAAAAGTGAAAATAAAAACAGTGAATTTCCTATAAATGGTTTGTTACAGGCATTTAGATCATTGACTTACATATTTTCTGTGGAACAAAAGTACCCTTTCCGAAGTCATTGGAAGACAACATTCCAGATAAACTTCAGTTTCCACAAGAAAAGTTAATAAAGGTTTGCCAGCATCCACAATCTGAGAATCGCATTTACATTTTTTGGGAAAGTTTCAGAAATCATATTCGAATGCTAGAAGATATTTCATAAAAACACCTAAGAATTTTCAAAGCATGGATACCTCCAGTTGAGAGCTTTCAGTACAACTGTGAAATCTTGACTATAATGTTTTTGTTAAGTAGGCATATATTTTGAATCTATCTGCTAAATCAAATTTATTGCCCTGCAAGCTGTCAGCTGCCACTGGTGTAGCCACTTGAGATAATTTTCCTGACCTTTAGTGTATAGCAGATTTCAGGTTCCTGTAGTGTCTGTTAGCAGGGCAGTGACTCTGAAAGTCATCTGGTAGCAGGAAGGAGAGACTTGCACCATTTGGTGCTAAATAATGCCATGTGGCTTATCAAGTCATTACAATCAGTTTAAAGAGTAATAAGATATGAAATGACCACTTTGGGTGAAAAATAAGGTAGAATATAATTACACACAGGCAGACCATCTTGTATTCTTTCATTCATTCTTCCAGCAAGTATTTACTGAATGCTGGAATTCCAGTTAATACCAGTGTAAGCAGACAAGACAGAGCTCCGAAAGTGAGGAGAGAATCATGAGTTAGTGAACATAGAGCAATGGGGTTTAGGACAGTGGTTCACAACCTCCCTAATGCGGCAGCCCTTTAATACAGTTCCTGCGGGCTGCCACCCACAGGTTGAGAACCGCTGGGTTACGTTCAGTAAATAGCAAAGTGTTTGGTTGGGGTTTTGTGGTTTTGGTAAATGGGGTTTTTGTATAAGGTTATGAACAAAGAAAAAAATGAACTAAAGAAAAAGGCACTTTATGTGGGAGTTAATTAAGTATGCAATATTTTAGGAGTCTAAATGACCTAGTTTTGCATAAAACCAATGTTAGTTTTGAGTAAAAAATGTTGTATTTAGGAAAGCAGTTTTTAACATTAGTCAAATGGAGTGTGTCCTTAAATCAGTGATTAATCACATTGGAATTTTTCTTCTTGGCAAAGAAAGAAAAAATAGATAGGGAGATATAGCTATGGATGTTGTCTTATATATTTTCTATTAAAAATGTTTCTTAACATTGTTCATGTTTTAGGAAAGTCTAAATTATCTGCTAGCAATCTTCCATAAATATTCTGTGAAGCCCTACTATGTAGACCCCTTAGGAGGAATTCCTAACAGGAATTAAGAGAGGGTTGGGCAGTACCTGTGGCTCAAAAGGGTAGGGTGGTGGCCCCATATCCCGGAGGTGGTGGGTTCAAGCCTAGCCCCAGCCAAAAACTGCAAACAACAACAACAACAACAACAACAACAACAACAACAAAAGAGTGAGAGGGTCATGACAGAGAGAGATTTAGATTGCGGGGGCGGTGAACTGCTAATAAAAAGAAAGCAGATGGTGACTTTACCTGTGTATCAGAGGGGACTTCAGCAGCATAACTCGGGATTAATTATCGTTTCTTCTGAAGTGAAAGTCGATTTCCCACCTACTCAATTCCCATGCTGAAAATACAGACAAGTGACTACAGACATAATATCAATATAATCATTGTTAACATTGATTTTAACAATTTAGCTTTTGATTTTATGGTTTGGTAATGAGTGAAAAAATATTAAATACACAACCAACTTGGATTACTATATTATCTAAAATATAGTGTTGTAAAAATAGTCATATTTAGCTATAATTTCAAAGAAAGAAAAATAATTACACCTGTTTTCTTTTTTCTTAAATTTCAGATTACTAGGAAGGTACAAAGGATTAGGTTACAGTGTTTGCATTTGTTAGGTAACGTCCAGGTTGTAGCTGAGCCCTTCACTCAGGAGGTGTGTGGTGAACCCTCACATTGTGCCAGTCAGGTGAGAGCTCACCAGTCCCCTCCCCCATCCCCTCTCCCCCCTTTTGCCTCCCCCCTTGAATTTAATGGTGTTTTTCTCTTGTGTGAACATGTAGTTAGTTGTTCATCTGCTGGTTTTATATTAGTATTGAGGACATTGGAGACTTGATTTTCCTAAGGAGAATGTTCTTCAGCTCCATCGAGGTTAATCCAAAAGAGGCAAAAGCTTCTTTGGAAAGAAGTATAGAGAATGCTCAAACAGCTAAAAGTAGACATTCCATTTAATCTCACAACTCACCTGCTTTCAAAAACCCCATGGAGTTCACTATGGTAAAATAAGCTCTACTAAAAAATAAAAAGAGGGCGGTGCCTGTGGCTCAAGGAGTAGGGCTCTGGCCCCATATACCGGGGGTAGAGGGTTCAAGCCCAGCCCTGGCCAAAACTGCCAAAAAAAAAAAAAAAAAAAGAAACTCTATTTATAGACACTCACACAGATGTGCACATGTAGACCTCAGCACATGCAGATAGAGATTGATGGATGTAAACATCCAAGTATGTATCTCCTTTTAAATGATCACCTTGCATCTATTACGGCAAACATTTCTGTAACAAGAGATTAATATGGAGACTTGAGTACTAACCTGTAAGTAAAATTTAAAAAAAATCATATCTGTCATGAAAGTTTGGCAAATAGTTACATAATTACAAAATGCATCCTAGCAGAGGTAAAACAACATTTACTCCCAGAGTGTACATTTTTTCTTACTTGTCCTACAGATGTAGCAGATTTTATACGGCTTTTTGAATACGGCTTTTTGATTTTTACATTGGAATCCCTTTAACGTGCAGCATACAATTTCTCATCTCCAGGCCTGACTGTTCCATTGTTTTATATTTGTTATCACAGGTGTAAATATCTCTCTATTTGCTCTTTGCATTTGGGGTGGACCCTTGTCCTCACCAACCGTTTTTTGACCAGACAGCAAAGCTCCGGAGATGCCTCAGCTGTGGTGCTGGGATCTGGGGACAGAGCAGGGTCTGGGACCCGTCTTTCCTCAGCACCCCGATGCTCTGGACAGTGTAGGCTCCTGCTTCATGGTTTTGAAAAGATCATATTTTAATATTTGCTTTTTCTAGGTTACCTTGGTCTTGTGACTATTGCTTTGCTAGGCAGGAGGCTGTCTCAGAGTGCAACTTTTCTCTTTAGAAATAAAAGAACTCCTTTAAAAATAAGAAAAATCTCAAGCACGCCCACCCACCCAATACCACAGTCATTTTTCTCTTTTTATTTTTTTCCTCTTAAATAGGAAAACCTGTCTCCTGTTTTTCAAAATTAAAAGAGAAGTGGGCCATTCCTCACTAAATGTCTTAAAGTGTCTTCCCCAAAAGGAAAGAAAAACAAAACCCAAACCAAATCCGGGCCTTTATCCCCACACTCTAGACACGTGAGTTTAGATTTATTGTGCTGAAAACCCAAGTATTTGAAAAGTGACTGAGACTGAATGTCCCCCCGCTCCAGCAGCCAGAGCCACTTGGTCGTGTGCTCAGCTCACATGGGTCACTTGTGATAGCAGCAATGTCTATTTTTGAACATTGTGTATTTTTTATTGTCTTAGGAACAAATTAAAAGAGATGATGGCCACCAAGTCATTTGTGTGGGTGGAGGGAGAGCTCGTAGGAATTACTCCTCTACATCACCTACAAATGACTATGTGATGGTAACACAGGGGGGAGGAAGGAAAGGAGGGGGGAGAGGAGGAGGATGAGGGACAGGAGGGGAAGGAGGGAGAGGAGGGGAGAGGAGGGACAGGAGGGGGGAGGAGTAAGGAGAGGAGGGGTGGAGGGATGGGAGGTGGGAGGAGTGAGGAGAGGAGGGGGTGGAGGGACAGGAGGGGGGAGGAGTGAGGAGAGGAAGGGGGTGGAGGGATAGGAGGGGGGAGAAGTGAGG
>CAUYPK010096342.1:0-60196 GCA_963574355.1 Loris lydekkerianus
TCCAACCAGATCTAGACTAACTGATGCACACTTGCATCACTTGTTACAACTAGCAGTGACAAATATGGAACCAGACATTGACCATCTCATTAGCCAAAAGCAGGCCCATAGTTCCCATTGAAATACTGGTAAGTTTGTTGACTTAACTTTACTTGTTCTTCATTTTAAATATTGTATTTGTTCCTGTTTTTTTTTTTTTTACTTCAAAATAAGATATGTGCAGTGTGCATAGGAATTTGCTCATAGTTTGTTTGTTTTTTTAAACTATAGTCTGGCCCTCCAATGGTCTGAGGGATAGTGACAGTGAATTGGCCCCCTATTTAAAAAGTTTGACGACCCCTGGATTAGATGCTTGGAGAAGTCCTACAGTAGAGCAAACGTGTTGTAACTTTGGCTTAATGTTTCCATATTTATTTCAGCACATAACATTTTTTTTCCCAAGTAATGCACATCAACATAGCATGGAATTAGTTCAGTGAAAAACTTTTGAAAGTATTGTTTTAATATCTGATCCTGAAAAACTGAAATAAAAATCTTCTTAGGCTGTGGTCCCAACCCCTGAGCTACGCAGTCTCTGGCCTGTTAGAAACCAGGCCACGCAGCATCAATGCCTGAGCTCCACCTCTTGTCCCATCCCTAATTCCCATCCATGGAAAAATTGTCTTCCATGAAATTGGTCTCTGGTGCTAAAAAGGTTGAGGACCTGCTATTCCCAGAGTTTTGTTTTTTTTTTTTAAATCTACAAAAATTCTGTTTGGACAAAGAAATGATAAATGTTTGAGATGATGGATATGCTAATTATTCTGATCTAGTCACTATATATTATATATATCAAAATATCAGTATGTATCTCATGAATATGTACAATCGATATTTGTCAATTAAAAACTAAAATTAAAAAAAATTCTGTTTATTGCTGTAACTTCCTTTTCCAAGACTTTTTGTTGCTTGCCTAACCCTGGATTAATAATTCTGGTGACATTAGCTGACCAGTTATAGGATCCAGCCTCCCTGCTTTCTATACACTTCATGACCATCTGTCTTTTAACAGCTTCAGAAACTTCTCAGACCTCAAATTATGCCCCCACAATACAAAACAAAAAGGGATCTGAAAGAAACTGCTCTTTTCACTCTGGTTTGGTTCATCTTTGTCCTTCTGCCTTTGGTCTCAGAGGTCAGAGGCTGGTTTTTACATTTCTGCATTTGATTTAAGAGGCATGTCACCAAATAAACATTTAGGTTTTGACTCCTAACTTTCCTTTATTTTTACAATCTGGGACACCAAAAACAAATCAAAGCTTTTTCTTTTTAACCTACCGGGGAAGTTTCTCAACTGGGATTCTGGCTTCTTGAGTTTCAGGTTCTGGAGCACTGAAGTAATATTAGAAAATAAGATTATAAAAATAATAATAATAATATTAGAAAAATAATTAGAAATAATATTAGAAAAAAAGAATGTCAATGGTATAATAAAAAAACAAGGAAATAATATAATCCAATGTTTGTTTATTTGTCTGGCAGAATGTAGTACAAAATTCCTAACCCCAGGCATTAACCACCAGTGGCTGTTACATCAGAGGGGGAGTCTGTATGTGGGGAGGAGCTAAGGGAGAGCTTCCTGATTGGTCTTCGTCATCACCATGTGACCCCTCTGCACTGCCACTGTACTTACATATTATTTATATAATTTATGCTGTCTTAAAATGGTGCAACAGAATTTTTCTTGATATTCTGAATCTACTCTCAAATTTTTCCCTCATTATAATAATAGTACATACTTATAGGAATGTTGGAAAATTCACAAGACTATAAGAAATAAATAAAAGTTACCCATAACCCTTCCACTCCTGATAATCCCTTGTCGTATTTTCTTCAGGTCTTTTAGTTATTTTATTTATTTATTTTTAAATTAAATCATAAACACATAGATCATGTATACATTAATGCATTTATGGGGTACATTGTGCTGATTTCATATAGAATTAGGAACGCTTACATCACACTAGTTAATATATACCTCATCTCTCTTCCGATCTTTTAACTAAACAATCCACAAATGTGGCAAGCGTGTGTGCACATGCGCTTAGATACAAACTTGGGATCATATTGTATACAGTTTGGTACCCCATGTTTTTCACTTAACAATGTAAATTGTAAGCAAAATATTTCTCTTTATCATATCACTGAACTGTCTCTAGTCTTAATTCTCATAAATACCCATGGGAATCTTTGATTAATGTTCAACTTCCTCACATTTATGTTTGCCTTAAAGAAGAAAACAACATATACTTATTCAGAAGTGCAGTGTAATTACCCTTTTCCTGATAAAGCTGGACAAATTGGACTCTTGTAATTTTCGGCCACAACTCCACAAGAGGTACATCGAGTTTTAAATAAGCTACCTAAAAAATATACATTAAGCAAGTCCAGAATTTAGTATAATGAAGAGCAATTGTCTCCATGTCTAAATGGGTACAAAATAATTTCATTTCTGTACTTCATTTTAGCAAAGGGCCTGTCGTAGGTGTCATGGGAAATGCACAGGTGTGCGGGCATACACTCTCTGGGACTTTATAACCTGGGGAACATAACTAACTCTATGACTAACATGTTTTCAGTTGACCTGGGAGTGATGTTCATGTGGACAAAAGTGGGCACAGGGTAGATGCATCTTATAATTGATGGGACCATCAGTCTGATAAAATGAAGGGGTTTGTTTATACTCTCCTAAGTTAAAAGAAGAGTTCTCATCTTCTAATATGCATGTATGATCTTATTCAATTCTTACGACAACTCTGTAAAACTCTGTAAAAGAGGTACTATCATCTCTGGCTTATGCACAGCTATAACATGGCCATCATTTCTGACATTGCAAAGAAACAAAAAGAGCCCTGACCGAGCAGATGTAGGTACCCCAAGGACAGTCAATAGGTGGCTGACTGCTCCTGGGACACAGGAGAGATAAGATCCAGGTGGACAGCACCCCCCTTTCCTTATTAGGGAAACCTTGAGCCTAAGCAAAAGCAGGCAGCTTCCCCACACACACAGAAACAAACACCCACACTGGCACACTGCACTTGGACATGCTTTCCTGGGGTGTGAAGGAAAACTTTTTAAAGGAAAATGGCCTTGGACACCATTTGAACCCCTGTGCCCATGAGAATGAACGCATTAGACTTTTGATGAGACCAAAGAGAAGAGAGGAATCAGAGGGAAGGGAAAGACCCTCTAGAATGGAGAAGGGAAGCCAGACAGACCCAATATAAATGCCACCAAAAGCACTAACTTGGGGGACTTGCTGCAGGCAAAGGCACAGAGCCAGAAGCCCCCTAAAGCTCCAGGTAGGGCAGAAGCACAGCCTCAGTGGAGTATACCCATGGGAACAAAGGAAAGGGAATGAGAATGGACTTCAGCCCCTGAAGCTGAAGTCTTTCTTCCTGCCAATCCTGCTGAAGCCTCCCCTTCCCCTCAAGGCCCAGACGTCCCACTCCCTGGCCCAGCTGGACAGCTATCTCACCACACAGTGTCCTGTCCAGGAGCCTAGTGGGCAGGGCCACGCGGCCAGCAGCCCACAAACATTGGACTCCTGGGGCTCTTGGGAAAATGCAGATTCTGATTCAGCTAGAGCTGGAGAAATTCTGCTTTTCTGACAAGCTCCCAGGGGATGTGACATTGCTGGCTCCCAGCCCTCATTCTGAAGAGCAACGATGTAGGAAATGGCGAGGGAATACTGCTGGGGGCCAAGGGGATCCTCCCGTTACCGAGAGCAGCTGTTTAGGTGGCATAAGGCACTGAAGTGTCCCTGAGGAAAATGCCATAGCACCCTGGGGGATAAGACAGATGTTCAGCAGGGAGGGAAGGAGAGATAATAAAATGAAGGGGTTTGTTTATATTCTCCTAAGTTAAAACAAGAGTTCTCATCATTTGGAACTAAACAAGGCCCTGACTAGTGTGCATGAGTGATTTTATCAAGATGATTTCATCATAAAATGGCAGAAGGTGTTTTAATGTGTGGCTCCCCACCCCATGTGAGTTTGAGGGGCCCTTACCATGGATTTCCAGAAGGTTCTTGGTGCCAGCCTTGCGGTGCAACTCATCAATATTCTGGGTGATGACCATGACCCGTCGGCCCTGTTTGCCCAGCCGGGCCTCACACTCGGCAATGGCGAGGTGCCCAGGATTGGGCTCCTTGGTGCACACAACCTCACGCCGGTAGTGGTAGAACTCCCACACACGAGACGGGTTGTGGGCAAAGGCCTGCGGGGTTGCCAGGTCCTGGGTGTGAGAGGAGGCAGGGTTAGGGGGGGAGCTGGGCAGCGGGCGCTAAGCCCTGGGCAGCCACACAGGCCCCTCTTCTCCAGAGGGGGTAAGTGGCGTCAGGAGGGAGCAGGTGGCAGCAGGGTGGCTTCAGGTTCAAGCAGCAACCCCCAAGTCCAGCTACTGACCCGTGGCCGGCAGATACCTGCCTGAATCTCCCCGTGGTGAAGGACGGCGCAACCTGTCCCACCTATCCTCCAAGTAGTTGTGAACAGGAAGTACTGTAACACGCGGCAGTATTGGCGGTTGAGTCTACTTATTCATGGAGTCCCAAAATATGCAAAGGGAATCTAATTTTGAGCGCACCCAGGAAAAATATGAAATGCAAAATGGCCGATTGAGGTAAAATGGCCATCGTTGGGAATTTGGTTTTTATAACTACAGCTACACACACACATATCTATACACACACACAACTCTCACAATTACACATATACACACATGGCACGTACACACAACTACACATATAAAATAATATGTACATGTCAACAGAATATGTAAAACATACATGTTTAGAGTGTGGCTCACCTAGGTGGAAGACCAGAGCAGTGGCTGTCTGGACTGGGAAGGGCACAGGGAACTTCAGTTTTGACCAAAATGCTCTGTACTTGACTGGAGGTGGTGGTGTCACACATCAGATTGGACACAATGTACATAGTGCATACATTTTATTCTATGTAAATTCTGCCTCAATTCTGTTAATTTAAAAAATGTGGTTTCTCTGTCAGGGATTGAGACTGAACACATTGAACACTGTATAGTTATTCCTCCATAAAGGCCCCTCTGCTTGGTAGCAATGCCAGCCTCTGCTTTGCGAGGGGACGTCCACACCAGGGGTGACCCATCCAACCTGTGCTGACCTCCTTCCTGCTCTCCCACCCCAAACATGAGTGGTCTGGAGCAGTTTCCAGGTGGCACATGAACACGTCCATAGGTGTCCTTATAACGAGGGACGGAGGAAAATGTGTTCTGATTAACTCCTTCGCATGCCCTTCCAACTCTGAGCCTCCCTGACACAACGGAGCACCCTCCCCGCACCACCTGCATCCCCTGAGTTCCTACCTCTGCTGTTTCTGGTCCAGCGACTGCCCTTGGTTGCCTCTCTTCCTCACTGGACCCTAATGCTCCTGCTCTTCCCCTTTCACCTTTAAGTGAAGGACCCGCATCACCAGGTGCTGTCCCCAGGCCTCACCCGGAAGGCAGCAGAGGGGTGTCAAAACATCCCACATGTCTGCCATTTGCACACACTCACAGGAGGAAGGAAGGGTCAGGTTCATGAACTTTACACTCAGTGAGAAATGACCTAGCAATTAGGGAAGCCATGTTCTGAAGTAATTATGATTGCCTTCATTCAACCAACAAAATCCACTAAGGACCTACAATGTACCAGAGTTCTGTGAGCTAGAACAGTGAAATCAATACAACAGGCAAAATCCCCTGTCCTCCAAAACTATGTTCTGAGTCTGGGGGGATGGGAGGGAACATAGCATCATGATGGGGGCTGCACAACTATATCCACTGGTTAAAATTCATTGAATTTTATACTTAAAATTGGTGACTTTTAATTGTATGTGTATTTCAAAAACTGAATTAGCAAAAATGATCCACACCTACCTGCCCAGAACTTACATTTCAATGGCCTTCACAGAGATGTTTTAATATCAAGTCCTAAGCCTTAGTTTTAACATGAAAGTTCACAGAAGTTCTAGTAATGAATTATGCTAACCAAAGTTTTCTGATTCTACTTTAACACAATGAATAGAAGAAATTGTTGTCTGAATAAATGCACCCTATACATATTTAGAAAGTAAGGAAAGTGGTTTCTTTGCTTAAATTTTAGACCTCAATCATAAGAGCTCTAAGTTGATGCCAAATAAAGAGAACAATAGGTAACAGGTAAACGTTTCCCTCTGGGTTTCAGGCACTGGTACACGTTCTAAGTCAAACTTTGTCATAACTTCATTCAACAGACTCTGTCCATGTTCTGGAAATATTACCAACCTGAGCCTGCCATTTTCTCCAATAACCTCCGGCTCCTCTGAAGGTCGGAACGCCGCTTTCGGCACTAACACCAGCCCCTGAAATGATGACTATGTGCTTTGCTTTTGCAAAAAATGTCCGAAAATCAGCCATACCTAAACAGAGAATAAAACCTTTATTAGATAAGTGTGCCAATTTGGACATCTGTACCTTGAAACTTGACATTGCATGAAATTATACTTTAAGACTCAAACAAAAATCATCCCTGTGCCATGAAGACGTCATCTCATGCAGTGATGGGTGAGCTACAAATCAAAGAGGCAGGGCCTTTGGGCACACACCCCAGGCGCTGAGTCCCAGCTCTCCCTCCCGTCCAGCTGTGGCTCTCATGTAAACACTCACCCTCCTCTACCCTCAGTCTCCTTGGTTGTTTGATGTGTACAGTAGCGTCTGTCTCAGAGCAGCGTTATTATGATGATTGAAAATGACTAATGGGTAGGAATTCATCTTCCCTCATAAAAGTAAAACAGGCTTGTGTGTGACAGGACCTCAAGGCCTTCCCTTCCTCCTCAAATTCACCTCCCCTTTGGGGATCTGGCTAGTACAACTTCCCTCAGCATGGCAACCCAAAGTGAAGACAAGGGCTCCTCTCCTGTGAACAAATGCTCTGTCCCAAACAGGGATGTGTGACTATCTCCTCGACAGCTCAAATACGAGTCCAACTTTTCGATAACACGCTGCCACAGGCATAGCATATGGCTGAGACCAACATCTTCTCTCCCAGGTGACGCGTCTGTGCAGGCCCTCACATTTCAGGTGAGTGCTGTGGCCCAGCACTGGGCATAAGCTGCCAGGGGAAGAGAGACTCCCAAGAAGGGAGGACTGGACTGCTTCACCCAGGGCAGGCCCAGGCCACAGAAGCAGGGTAAGTCCCAGACATGGGGATCTTCCAGGAGTGCCCAACCTGTGTTAAAGCACTAAAGACTTAGCAAATGTGGAACTGAGTTCTTCAGCTGACTGCACGGGCTCCTGCTCTTCCCTTCTTGAGGGAATGCAACCAAGACTAACCCTTGGACTGAATGAGTGTCCCCAGAGATAGAACTGGTGACAGGTGGGAAGTGGGCAAAGAAGAAAGCTAGTAAGGTAGGGACTCAGAGACAGTTAACTTGACCACTAACCGTCAAAGTGGCCTCATTTTGTATCCCCAGCTGTTAGGCACATTCTACTAGTTTATTAGACATGACCCCCTCTAGTCAGGGATGGGCCTTCCTCATCCTCCGAAGTCCAGAGCCACATGCTATGCCTGGCTCAGGACACTCTCAATAAAGGCTCAAGCCCTCCTCCCCTCCCCTTCCTCTCTGCCCTACAATATATTACTGTGAAAATGAACAAAGACAGATTCTCAGAAACAGAGATGTGGAGAGCACCAGCATCCTCTCCAGCTATATTCCCAGAGCTCTCCAAGACCACATTCTTGGCAGCCTCAGACTGAATGAAAAGAAGATGCTAGAATACACTGTCCTCTGCAGGAATAGCCAACCCAACTACCCTGCCAGTTATACCAAAGGTTTGGCTGAAGTCAATTCCTTCCAGAGACGGCCTGGTATGGAAGACAAGCCCATCTGGAGATTCAAGCTGTACTACCAGGACAAACTGGGAAAGAAAAACCCAATCTGGGTGGATTAGAGTTTCTAATCTGATCTAATCTCTTGAAAGAACAACTTGCCTAATAAGAAAGTGTATAAGTACTTTTCTAGGAACCATTTGTATAAATCCTGGGTTCAACTCATATCCTTAAGGACTTTAAAGTTTACCCCTAAAACTCTCTCCAGATCTAAAGGTCTTTTCTACCCCAAATGGAAACTGTCATCCACTGTTCACATCTTCCTAGGTCAGAGAGACTTCTATTGAGGTACCACTTTAAGCAACTTTTAGAAACAAATAAAAAAGTCAACCTAGGGCGGCACCAAAGTCAACCTAAATTTGGTTCTTGGAAAACAGGATATAGTATATAGTAATGTTAATGTGGTATAAAATCTTTTAAAAAAAAAAAATACACTTCCCAACTGCTAAAGGAAAACAATGCCAGCATATTTTGTGGTTCCAAATGTCAACAGCCTACTTTTAAACAAGGTCAGGCACCCACTTCTGGATCCCCCCTGCACAGATTCTACCAGTCTACTCTGCATAGCTGTGAACTCCAAAGGGTTGTGCAGTTGAGTGGAATCAGATTCTTTTGGTTTCTTTCTGTTCCCAAGGTTGGGAAAAAAGGAAGGAGGGGTTATTGTGCCTAAGCAGACTCACAGTATTAGGAAAAGTTACCCAAATGTTGAAAATGAGGTAAAAAGGTTCAGCTTGGCCTCTTGATGTCATATTAAAGGACCGTTTAACATGACACCAATGGATCATTTCATTATAAAACTTTGTTAGACTCTAATACTCAAAGACTAAGGCCCAGAGACAAGAGTCTCACTATGTTGCTCTTGGTAGAGTGCTGTGACATCACAGCTCACAGCAACCTCAAACTCTTGGGCTTAAGCTATTCTCTTGCCTCAGCTTCCCAAGTAGCTGGGACTACAGGTGCCTGCCACAATGCCTGGCTATTTTTTTGTTGCAGTTGTCATTGCTGTTTAGCAGGCCTGGGATGGGCTCGAACTCTCCAGCCTCGGGACATGTGGCTGGTGCCGTAATAACTGTGTTACAGGCGCTGAGCCATAATTTGCAGGTTTTGTCACATAGAACTACAAAGATTCTATCGAGTAGAAAATATAACCCCATACTGCCAACAGGACAATCATTAGCTTTCCTCCCCTGCAGAGAGGTGAGGAGTTTAAAATGTAAATCATGTGTGAAAAGTTTAAATGCAAATATGTTGGCAGAAGCAACAAAATGTCCTAAATGGACTTGACTATTAAGAGATAAGCTCTGGCCAGGTATATGCCTCATGCCTATAATCTAGCACTCTGGGAAGCTGAGGGGGAAGACTGCTTCAGCTCAGGAGTTCAAGACCAATGTGCGCAAGAGTGAGGCATCTGTAGGGAGGCTGAAGCAGGAGGACCACTAGAGCCAGGAGTTTGAAGTAGCTGTGAGCTAGGCTGATGCCATGGCAGTCTAGCCTGGGCAACGGAGTAAGACTCTGTCTCAAAAAAAAAAGAAAAAAAGAGAGAGAGAGAGAGAGAGATACTCTCTGACTCCCTAGAATGAACAGAGCAGCTTTCTCCAAAATCTTGCCTAACGCTTGCTTTGACATAGACATTCCCCTCAAAGTGTAGGATGGTCCAGGCATTTCACAGGTTCTTCACATTCTGCTGAAGAGGAGGAGATGGCTTACTAAAAATGACTTACTTGAACTTGGACGAGCCATTGTCAAGCAAATCTTGATTTGTGTGGAGGCTGGAGGCTTCAGGCCACAATACAGCTGGGAAAATAATCGGCTTGGGACAAACCAGAAAGGCTGCATCAGGTTTTCTTTATAGTTCTAATCTTGAGGTGGGCTTTAGAAAAATCACAAAAATAAATACATATTGTAGAAATAATCAGAAAATATTTTTATACATGCAAATAAATATAGATAAACTGTATTTAATTTATTTTTATTTATTTATTTTTTTTTTGAGACAGAGTCTCACTATGTCACCCTCGGTAGAGTACTGTGGCATCACGGCTCACGGCAACCTCCAACTCTTGGGCTTAAGTGATTCTCTTGCCTCAGCCTCCCAAGTCGTTGGGACTACAGGCACCTGCCACAACACCTGGCTATTTTTTTGTTGCAGTTGTCATTGTTGTTTAGCAGACCCAGGCTGGGTTCAAATCTGCCAGCCCCAGTGTATGTAACCGGCATCCTAACCACTGAACGATGGGGACCGAGCCTATTTTTATGTTATACACACACATATATGTAAAGAATGCCCCTAACAAAAATCTCTAGTAACAGATCTTCATGATATTCATCCTCTTAACCCGCTGACTTCCATTTGTGTATTCACCCACTCCTAGGATGTGCAAAGGTGCCCTAAAGCTGAGTTTCTCCTCAGTCCACCAGCAGTATCACCACCTGATGTCTTGTTACAAATACAGTCTCAGGCTCCTCTCCAAACCCAGACTCAGAAATTCGGGAGTAGGAGCCCACAATCTTTTTCCAGGTGATTCTGAGAACCACTCCAGTTTGAGGGCCACTGTACCACAATAAACAAAACAAGATAAACACACAAAATACCACAATAAATAAAACAAGATAAACAAAATAGAAGAGGTTTGGGGAAAAGGGTTAGATGGGAGGATTCATTTGAAAAGCTGCTGCTTTTATGGCTCGCACCCATAGCTTAGTGAGTACGGCACCAGCCACACACACCTAAGCTGGTGGGTTCCAACCTGGCCCGGGCCTGCTAAACAATGACAACTGCAAAAAGTAGCTAGGCGTTGTGGCGGGCACCTGTAGTCCCAGCTACTTGGGAGGCTGAGGCAAGAGAATCGCTTAAGCCCAAGAGTTTGAGGCTGCTGTGAGCTGTGACACCACAGCACTCTACCAAGGGTGACATAATGAGACTATAAAAAAAAAAAAAAAAAAAAAAAAAAAGAAAAGAAAAGAAAAACCGCTGCTTTTAAAAAGGTATGAAAACCACCACTAGACTGTCACCTTTTGGTCAATGTACAGTTTGTATGGGGATGTAATTTCTAACTGAACTAAGAAGGGAAGGCGGGTACTATAACAACACATAGGATTAGATGACATAGTGCCAAAGAAACTTGCAGCACCTCAAGCACCTTTGGTAAATCTCTATCTCTACCTGAGGAGTTTTATAAAAGGAAAATAAACACAGAGTAAGTCAACATGTGCATCAATGACAGTGATAATCCGCAGAGCAGACTTCCATCCAGGGAGCCAAATGGTTGCCAGAATTGAGGATTAAAGACATGTGGATATAGGAAAACTATAAAATAACAAATGATAAATTCCTCTGCAGGACAAGCTACCAAAATGACAAATGCATTCCCTTTGACTCAGCAATCCCAAGTCAAGGAACTTTTGCGAGTTAGTCTTGCACACGTCCAGAGTGACAGATGTTAGATCAGGGCATTGTGGTAAACAGCAAAAGGCTAGAAATAACCTCAGTATCCAAGTGTAGGGGATGAGGAAGCCAAGAGTGGCAATCCACATTATGTACTTTGGCTGCTATAAAAGAGAATGTACCTATGAGTCTATTTATATAACATCTGGATAAGCAAAACTATGAGTGCAGGAAACATCAGTGGTGGTCAGAATGGGGTGGAGTGAAGGCAAAGGGACTTCAGGGGATTTTGTGGGGATTTTGTACATGATTCTATCTCTCAAAACTCATAGAATTCAGCACTAAACAAAAAGAATTAATTTTTATTGTATGTAAATTATACTTTAAAAAATGAGCATAAAGTTTAAATTTCACAAGACGGAAAGAGTATAGGACGTTGGTTGCACAACAATGTGAATATACTTACCACCACTGAACTCTACCCTTAAAAATGGTTAGGATGGCAAACTTTGTTATGTGTAATTGTACCACAATAAACAAAACAAGATAAACAAACAAAATAGAATAAGAAAGTTCTCTCTCATCTAATAGAGGCCCCCAGAATATGTTCAGTGAAAAAAGATGCAAATAGTGTTTTTGTAAAGAAAGGGAAAGAGATGTAAGACCATACCTTAGTATTTATTTGCATTTACACTAAAAAGAGAATTCACAAGAAATTAGTAAAAAGAACGGAATGTGGGTGAGACATAGCACGTAAGAAGATCAGTATACAGAGGGTGATCAAAAACTATACATATTTTAAGAAAGAGGAAAACTGTATTATTAAATTTGTAATACTCATGTCACATTTTACTTCTTTAATTATAAGAGATGTTCGATGTGACTAGTATCCATCTTTTGTTATCAGTATATATTGAGTACTATCATTTTAATACAGTTTTTCCCTTTCTTAAAATGTGCATACATTTTTTGATGCCCTCTATATGTTTATATATTGTTTGGATTGTCAATGTTTTGCAGCCAAAAGATCAGGAACATGCTTGTAGTTGAGCACATTTTGCAAGAGAAAGAACATACCATGAGGAACTGCAGGGTGCCTCAGAGCTGGATTTATCAGAGGATGTGGGCTTGTGTTAAGTCATGTTGGGGAGGGTTCGCAGAACTGGGGTTTTTTCTGGATTGAGTGTTGTAAGGAAACAGGACACTTTGATTGCAAATTGTAAGAAATCTTATCCAAAAGGTGGAAGGAATGAAGTGAGGCTACAGCTGTCGTTGGTCAAGACGCAGCAGTCCCTCATATTAACCAGAATGGGAGAGTGCTTAGCTGTTTCTGTGTTTAGGCACATTGCTGTTTTTGTCCAAGTTCAGACATGATCACTGAATGGTCTTGTTCTTGCCCTGATCCACTGTGGTCAGAGTGGGGCCTTGTCTGGTGCTGGTGCTCTGTGATGTGGTTTATGTTCAACAGAACACCAAGGCCTCCGGGATGGGGCCAGGTCACAAACTGGAGCAACCAAATTTCCTTCAATTTATGAACAGGTGAACAAATTGTGGTTTATCTATACTACAAATACTCTTCAGCCATACAAAGAACAAACTGCTAAGCCATTCAATAACATGAATGAAATCTTGAAAGTGTTAGCAATTATAAATTTGTAGTAGAAAACCTGGAAGCTACCACTTTAATTACCCAAGTGATCAACTTAACACCACCAGTAGTTAAGACTTCATCTACCTCCTCATATGATGCGATGACAAGGGCAAACCATCACTTGTGTGGTATTTTCCCCCCAATCTGACTCTGAGACAAACTCTGAGGGACCCTCTACATCAAAACTAGCTAATACTCTTCAAAAGAAAAATGTCAAAGTTCTCAAAGATGAGAACTGGAGAACTGCCCCAAGTCCTAATGGGCCTTGACAACTATGGGCAATGTGGGGTCCTCAGTAGGAGTTAAGAAATAGAGTCCTGACTGAACAGACTCCCTCTTGACCAACGGGATCCAAGAGAAATCTTAAAAACTGAAATCTCAGTCATGATAAAACCAGAGGTTGAACATGCCTCATTACACTCCCTCCATCAGGGTTTCTTCCCTAAGAGATGAGAGCAGCCCCTCGAAAAGACTCGTTCTCTGATTTCAGGCAATTGTCTAATGCTGCTCCCCCCTTTTGTGGTTTTGGCACTACAACTGACCCGCGTTCCTGCCTGATGAGGGCCCACTGGTCCCAGATTGGTTCAGGCCAGTCTATGGAGGACGTTTCATCTTTCCACACCAGAGGGCCGCCATATGCTAAACGTGGGCCCCACAAAGGGGCATAACGCTCAGGTGACAATGATTCGTGACTCCTCCCACAGCTTGTTAAGTATGTGTATTCAGCCACTCCACCCAGCAAAAACTCCCATTCCTCTACCATTCCCTCCAAGTGCTAGTTCTCAGCTTCTCCCCTAGACTATGCTTCCCGGCCTGCAAGATGGCCCACCTGTAGGCTGCCACCCCTTATGAGAAAAAAAGCTCTCCCTTTCAAATGTATGGACCTCGTCATTCTTCAATTGACAGATTCAAGACCTGAAAAGGGATATTAGCGGGACAACTGACAAAATTTGAATAAAGTCTGTCTATTAATAAATAGTACTGTATATGTAAATGTCTAGGTACACTAAATGTCGGTTTAAATCACTGTACTCTAGTTAAGATGTTAACATGGGGGTGAATAGTATAGAGAGACTCTGTGTGATATTTCTGCAACAGTTCTGTAAGCCTAACATCATTTCATAACAAAGCTGCTTCAAAAGAAAAAAGCCTTATGCTAAGTGATAGATGCCAGACACAAAAGGCGACAGTCTTTGAGACCATTTATATAACTTTCTAAAAAAGGCAAAACTGTAGGTACAGAAACCACATCAGTGGTTTCCACATACAGGGGTGGAGGGAGTGAGAGGGGACAATGGAGCAGAGAACTTTTAGAGCAATGGAGAATTCTGTGTCTTTACTTTTGTGATTTTTTGAGCCTGTGGCTCAAAGGGGTAGGGTGACGGCCCCATATGCCAGAGGTGGTGGGTTCAAACCCAGCCCCAGTCAAAAGCTGCAAAAAATAAATATATATAATTCATATTCCTATATCTGCATAATAAAAAGGACAAATTTTACATTTTGTGCAAGGAATATTTCAATAAATCTCACCTACAAATAAGCAGCAAGGAAGTTCACAAACATTCCATGTCATCTGTCTCTACTGCAATGAAAAAGACTGCACAAAATACTTGGAACACTAAGAAAAGAGTAGGTTAGAGAAACATGACATAGGGTTTCCAGAAGGACCTCAGGGACCATACTGTCTGGCTGCCTGGAGTCATCTCTGCTGCTGGGGGAGGAGGTGAGCAGGGTGACACCCTAGCAGTTGCTTGCATTGGAGGCTGATGGCAACCCTGCTGAGCAGCTCACAGACTCAGCAACAAGGGAGATGCCCAACCAGCATGGAGAGCTCATGCCTACAAACCTAGAACTTTGAGAAGGCAAGGCTGGAGGATTACTTGAGACCTTATCTCTACAAAAAAATTTTAAAAATAGCTGGCATGGTGGTGAGCCCCCATAATATCAGCTAGCAGTTACTATAGAGGATGATCCAAGGAGTATGAGGTTACAGTGAGCTGTGCAGATGTCACGGCACTCTAGCCATGGTGAGAGAGTTAGACTCTGTCTCAAAAAAAGAAAAGGAAAGAAAAAAGAAAAACTTCTTAAAAAATAATGCAAGCAAGCTTAGGCATTTTCTTGAAACTTTGAATTATCTGGAAAACCTCAGGAAGGGATAAATGAGGTGAGTCCATGATTTGTTTTAAAAATTTTTAATTATGGAAAAATTTAAACTTATACAAAAAAAAAAATAGAACAATCACCAGTTTCAATAATTATCAAGAAAAAGGGGTGGGAGACTTTAAAAATATTATCTCAGATAACTGTTAAACTTACATATCTTGACAAAAACCATGAAGGTTAAAGTTCCTAATACTAACTTTAACTAAAAGCTTAAACTTTTTATTTATTTATTTATTTAATTTTTTTGAGACAGAGTCTCACTTTGTTGCCTATGGTAGAATGCCATGGCATCACAGTTCAAAGCAACCTCAAACTCTTGGGCTCAAGTGATTCTCTTGCCTCAGTCTCCCAAGTAACTGGCACTTGCCACATCGTCTGGCTATTTTTTTTTTTTTGAGATGGGGGTCTCACTCTTGCTCAGGCTGGTCTCAAACTCACGAGCACAAGCAATCCACCCACCTCAGCCTCCCGGAGTGCTAGGATTACTGGTGTGAGCCACCTTATCCAGCTAACTAAAAGCCTCTTACATGTATCATGAAGTTACTTATGCTACCATTCTGAGCCTAATACATATCTCTAGTTACTTCTCCCAAAGATGAGTATCTTTTCCTCCACTGTTGCTTTCTAATATTTGAATCTGGAGACATCAATACAATCTAGACTCCCAATTTGATCCAGAAAATCCTTTTCTTCCTTTGTAGGTTTTTACACATTAGGAAATATTCCCACTTACAGTAAAAAAATTTGAGGCAACCACTAAATTTTATGACTATTTACGTCACATAAATAGATAGTCATGGAGAGCTCTCCAGTCACATAAATAGATAGTCATATTTTATCTCAGGCATGAAAGTAGGATGATAAATGTCATTAATAATATAAAAGAATTGGCTCAGTGCCTGTGGCTCAAGCAGCTAAGGAGCCAGCCACATACACCTGACCTGGCGGGTTCAAATCCAGCCCTGGCCCGCCAAACAACAATGACAACTACAACCAAAAAATAGCTGGGCGTTGTGGCGGACACCTTTAGTCCCTGCTACTTGGAAGGTGGGGGCAGAATTGCTTGAGCCCAGGAGTTGGAGGTTGCTGTGAGCTGTGATGCCACAGCTCTACCCAGGGCGACAGCTTGAGGTTCTGTCTCAAACAAAAGGAATTTAAGAATTTAAAATCCAAAAAAAAAAAGAATTTAAAATCCCATCCACAGAGGTACCAATGTGGGGCACCCAATGTGATTATACTGTATGACTCTTCCGAGCAAGGTCAAAATGAAAGGTCTTCTGCTGGAGGGCTGTAAAGGGAGGGCAAATCTTCATTCTACTTTGAAGATGGTTGTTGAATATATTACTAATTATAAAGAGCTGTCAAAAACGTAAAAAGTCTAAGGAGTTTTTAATTGTAAGATTGACAAAATTAGGACTTGTATTATATGGGTAAAATGATAACCAATTTTTCATCTAAGTTTTTCTATTCAAACTTTTCCTTGCTTGGTAATAATTACAGTCACCATAACATAGAACATAAAATAGAAGTTAAGTTTTACTTGCTTATGTATCAACATTTCCAAAATCACTAGTTTCTAGATTTTTTGATGAGGAAATACAACCAGCAAGTACTTTTTGGAAACACAGGCAGTCCCCAAATCACAAATATCCAACTTATGTACAATTCACACTTAGGAATGGTGGCTATTACAGGTAATAGGTAAATGTACCTGTTCCAACTTAAATACATATTCAACTTAAAAACAACCTACAGAACCTATCTCATTCACAACCCCCGAGACTGCCTTTATAGCTTTTAAGTTCTCACCTTTCATGAACTGTAAGGTCTAATGACATACACATACCATATACTGTATATACTCGAATATAAGCCGAGTTTTTTCGGCACAAAATTTCTGCCAAGTTTGGGTTTTTCGGCACAAATTTTGTGCCAAAAAACCTCGGCTTATACTCGAGTACATACGATAGGTATATAAGCATATACACACACAATACTCCTGGGTTGTACACAATTAAACTATTCTTTTTTTTTATTATTGTTTGGGATTCATTGAGGGCACAAAGAATTAGGTGAGGCTGATTACACTAGTTAGATGAAGTCCCTCTTATAATTGAGTCCTGCCGCCAAGAGGTGTGCCATACACCATGACCCGCCATCCCCTAAAATACTCTTTTTAAACATGAATATTCTTTTATTTAAAACCGTTTGTCTATACTAACTTATAAGTTTATTAGTGGAATCTAAGTTTTCCATGTCTATCTGAAGTAGTGAATCAGTGAGATAATTTTGGTCTCACTAGTTACAGAAACCACTCTTTTGCCTGTTTAAATAGAGAATATTTCACATAATTTAAGAAAATGAATATGGGAACTATTTTGCTAAATTTTCTGTTAATTTATAAGACATTCTTCCAGTCCTTCAATAAATATGAAAACAAAATTGAGACTAAAAACAACATTTAACAATGCTACCTGAATTTACTCCCAGGAGTGTAAATGCTTGTCACAGAAAGCTCTTTTCAAGATGCTACCACAGGTCTTTACTGAAAGCATCCTCTGTGCGGTGTTACCTGTTTGAGGCTTTAGTGAGCTATGATGCTGCTGCACTCTAATCCAGGTGACAGAACAAGACCCTGTCTCATAAAGAATTTTTTTTTTTTAAATTAAAGAGAAAGAAAAAGAAAGCTATATCTAAGCGGTAAATGTATTCCCATGTTTACTGTAGCACTATCCACTATAAGCAAAATATGAAAACTACCTAAGTGTCCATCAATGAATGAATGAACAAAGAAAATATATAGACACACACACAATAGAGTACTATTCAGGCTTACAAAAGTCGAAAATTCTGTCATTTGCAACAACATAGATGATGAACCTGGAGAACATCATGCTAAGTAAAATAAGCCAGGTACAGAAAGACAAATACCACATGATCTCACAGGCAGAATCTAAAAAAGTCCAACACAAAGAAGCAGAGAACAGAATGGTGATTACTGAGGCCTGGGAGAGATGTTCAAAGAAGACAAAGTTTCAGTAAGACAGGAAGCAGGATTTAGTGCTCTACTGCACAGCATGGTAACCATCGTTGATAGTGTGTACTTCAAAATTGCTAAAAGAGTAGATTTAAAACATTCTCACCACAAAAAGTTGGTAGGTGAGATATGGGTACATTAATTAGCTTGATTTCCTCTTTCTACATATACATATCAAAACATCACAATACACCCCACAAATACATACAATTATTTTTCAATAAAAAATAATAAAAGTGACAAAAAACACATGGCAAAAACTTTCACAGGCACTCAATACCTTTTGAACATCTATGAGCCAAATAAATACACCAGTCTATACTGGAGGGCTCTATTCCCTCTCTCTCTGCATCATCTGCTCTTGTCAAGGTCACCAATGACCTCTACCTTGCAAACCCTAAAGGTCAAGTCTCCATCCTCCTCTTGGTTGATGGCCTCTGACCCTGCTGATCGCTTCCCTGGCTTCCAGCCGCCACCCTCCCCTGGTTTTCCTCGGGCGTCTCTGGACCTGCCACTCTGGGTCTCCCATCTTTCCAAGGTTCCAGGCTGCATCCGCCCTCCCCAGTGCCAAACAGACAGCTCACGCTCCACAGCAGCCTGTCCTCCACATGTCCCCAAACCCCCGCCTCCCAAAGGCACCCTCCCCCGCTGTTCCTCGGGCCGACAGACTGGGCCTTGACCCTGCGCTTTCTCACACGCCCCACAGGCAGGCAGTGCAGCAAATCCTGGCGGCTCCACCTTTAAACTATGTCCGGAGCTCGACCCTTCCTTCCACGTCCTCTGCTACCACTGCAGCCACCGTCGTGTGACCCTGGCAGCTGCAGTCACCACAGTGACCTTTCTCAAAAGGAAGGACCTGTCTGGACCCTCCCCGGGCTCCGGTCACTGCGGCTTCCCCGGCCCACTGCTCAGGTCGGGCTGCTCAACAACCTCGCTCCCTGCCCCCTCCTAATCTCTCCCGCCCGAGCGACCGCGGGGGGCGCCCAGAGCACTTAGGGTCTCCGCAGGTACTGCTGACCCCGCCCCAGGAGCCGGGACCCTCCCTGAACGCCACGAAAATTTCCTCCTGGCACCTGCCCACCGCGCTCCGGACCTAACCTTATCTGCAGCTCGCCTGGTCAAGCTCCGGGGCCCGCCACCCTCGCTGTCCCCCTGCCCCAGTCTTTGGGTCCCGAAGCCCCCCACCGTAGCACGCGGTGACCGCGGGGCAGGCCTGGCCGCGCATGCTCACTGCAGGATGGCGCCGCCCGGGCCCGGAGAGGCCGCGCTAGGCCTGGACTCCCGCGCGCAGCCCCGAAGGCCGCGGAGACCCACCTGCGGGTGGTGAGCGCGGGGTGGTGCGGAGGCTGGACTCTGAGCCGGCGGGACACTGCGGCAGGGGGCGTAGGGGCTGGGCGTCCCGCCGGGCTGCAGCGGCCCCTGCCGGAGACCCGGAGCCCTGGCCCGGCTTGCGAGGGAAAGAGTCCCCAGTCCTCTGGGTAATTGACCATTTGTTTATCTTTCTTGGGGGAGGGGGCTGGGCGTGGTGGTAGGTGGGGGAGCTCGCGGTGACTTGTTTCGTCTTTGTTAGCTTCCAGGGTTCATTCCACTGTACAAATATGTAGTGAATTACAACCTACCTTACTTTCTCCTTGAGCAAACAGCTGGCTCACACACCAGGACAAGATTTCACATGTTGGGGACATTTTCCCCCGAAACACTACTTCAAATGATGGTGAGTTGGTTCCCAGGCTAGCCCATCAAACCTCTAACCCAATGACGAATGCCCCCTGCCCTCCTGTGCACTGGCCCTGCACACCTGCTGGTGCTGAGATCCTTCCAGGGGCTCTGGGCTCACCACTCTGCTCTTCAAACCTGTCTGCCTCCCTTTTCTTTGATTCAGGCTTACCCTAGCACTACTGTTCTTAGAATGGAAATTGCTTATGGGCATGCCAGTGGACACAAAGGGAAGTGGTCTGAAAACTTGGAGGCAAAAACATGTTACGTTATCTTTTTTTTTTTTTTTTTTTTGCCTGACTCAAATCCCAACGATTTCCCACAGTTTGGCTGGAAATTCAGCCCAATTCTAGGCCTTCTCTCACTCCTGTAGGTTGTAACAATACCTCAGGGACTTACAGAGTACAAGAAAATTGGGGAGGGTCTCACATCTGGCTGCTGTTTTTTCTCCCTAACATATAATATGGTATGTACTTTGTGGCAGACACTTTTAAGAACTTGGTATGTATTAACCAATTTATACCATCCCCACTTCCTCATTAAATGGGTGTTGTTACCCCACTTTAGAGATGGGGAAATTGAGGCCAAATTGAGTTCAAGTAACTGCTCAAAGGACAAAGCTGTTGAATAGGAGAGCTGGGATTTAAACCTAAGTGCGTCGGTTCCAGAGACAAAGGTCCAAATCACTACTTCTCCTTAAAGTGTTGTGTCTAATTGCTGTTGTGCTTTTATACTGACCATCGTGTTAATTCTATACTTTCAGTCAGATACAGGGGTGTAGAGGGAACAGAGCCCCTTATTGCAATTCTCTGTGGTTCATAGACCCTATATGTGGCCCTCTACCACCCAGAGGTTCTGCCACTTCTGGGACATTGGATTCCATCAAGGTCTGGGAGCCTACCACTCACAGCCATCACACAACCCCATCCCTCTCCCTGACCAGTGTCAGGCCCCTTCATCTTTTTTTTTTTTTTTTTTTTTTATTGAGAGTCTCACTATGTCACCCTCCGTAGACTGCCGTGGTGTTACAGCTTGAAGCAACCTCAAACTCTTGGGCTTCAGTGATTCTCTTGCCTCAGCCTCCCAAGTAGCTGGGACTACAGGCATCCACCACAATGCCCAGCTATTTTTTGTTGCAGTTATTGTTGTTTAGCTGGCCCCGCCGGGTTCAAACCCACCACCATCGGTGTATGTGGCTGGTGCCATAACCACTGTGCTACAGGCGCTGAGCCAGGCCCCTTCATCTTACTGAAGCATCAGCTGCCATCCTTTTCATCTTTCAAGCAACTCTAGCTTAATTTCTTTCTTTCTTTCTTTTTTTTTTTTTTTTTTTAGACAGAGCCTCAAGTTGTCACCCTGGGTAGAGTGCCATGGCATCACAGCTCACAGCAACTTCCAACTCCTGGGCTCAAGCAGTTCTCCTGCCTCTGCCTCCCAAGTAGCTGGGACTACAGACACCTGCCACAATGCCCCATCATTGTTGTTTGGTGGGCCCAGGCTGGATTTGAACCCGCCAGCTCAGGTGTATGTGGCTGGCGCCTTAGCTGCTTAAGCCATAAGCATCGAGCCCCAGCTTAATTTCTTGATGGCCTTGCCCTTTTGAAACAAAGGTTGTTCCCTTTCCTCAGAATGCTTTTCCTGGGTGATGCCTATGGCTCAGTGAGTAGGGCGCCAGCCCCATATACCAAGGGTGGCGGGTTCAAACCCCAGCCAAACTGCAGCAACAACAAAAAAATAGCCAGGCGTTGTGGCAGGTGACTGTAGTCCCAGGTACTCGGGAGGCTGAGGCAAGAGAATCACCTAAGCCTGAGGGCTGGAGGTTGCTGTGAGCTGTGACGTGACAAAACTCAACTGAAGGCAACAGAGTGACACTCTGTCTCTTAAAAAAAAAAAAAAAAAAAAAAAAAAAGCTTTTCCCTACTCCCTCCAGAGTAATTCCCCTCACCCTGTCAGTTTCAACTCAATTATTACTTCCTCAGAGAAGCTTTCTCCGACCCTTCTCTCTCCCAATTAGGTGACGTGCCCTGTCCCTAGTGCAGGCTTCTGTAGCATCAGGGCAGTCATCCCATTTGAGGTTCCAAATATATTTCTGTGTATTTGATTAAGTTTCTCTCTACCAGGCTGAGAAAGTGGCTTCTTGAGGTATTTTTTGCTCCCTGTGATACTCCCAGCTCTCAGGATCTGTGATAATAGATGTTCCATTAGTAAATACATATTAAATGAATGAACAACCTCACAGAAAACCAGCCTAAAACTCAGAGGATAATGGCTTAACTATCTTTACTAAAAGTTAAAAGGCAAATGACCCTTTCCTCGTTTTTCCTCTGAGTCTATAGCAGCATGAAACAAACAAAAAATAAACAAGCAAAGCATAAATTGGAAAGTAGGATTGCCCGCTTGCTTTAGTGAAATTCAGACATGACAAACTACCTCTGGAAAGAGATTCCAGTTCCCTCTACCCTGAGTTTTATATCCTCTTAGGATTCCTCACTAGACTGATTATTATACTGTCCGGGGGGTAGGGGGGTCCTCTTTAAGCCCCTGCTGCAAATCTAAACATGGACATAAACACATAGGGATGGTCAACGCCACTAATGACCTGAGAGTTGTGACTAACCTCCACCAGCCTGTCAGTGCATCTGCATGTAATATGTAACCATAGCATCCTTCCGCCCCTGCTATGCACAGCTATAATGCCCACAGCACGTGCTTAAATAAAATTAACATGAATAACTAACTGTGAACAGTGGCAGACAGGAAAATGGGGTTGCCGGTGTTTGCGTGCTCTGTGGTGAGGAAAGCAAAGGACAAACCTGCATCAGAAGGCAGTCTGGGGCCGAGAGAACACAATGTCTTGATGGTTGGATGGTGGGGGTGAGGGAGCCAGTGCCTGTATTCTTAATATCCAAGAGCTCTATTCTTTCTTATGTTTGCACCATCCAATTGGTTCTTTGTTTTGATGGATACAACACATTTTATTTTTTAAAAGATATTAAATGAAAAGAATGATGTGTGCCCCCTCCACTGACTGCCCCATTGGAGGAAAATTTCTCTTTTTGTCTCTACCTTCATCAGCAGATGTAGATTCCTCCTATGGTTTGAACATGACTCCTCTAAAATTCACGTTGAAATTTAATCCCTATTGTGGTAGTATTAAGAGGCAAGTCATGAGCACTGTGCCCTTGTAAGTGGATTAATGCCCTTGCAGAAGGCTTCAGGGAGAGTTCACCTCTCTTCCCTTGTGCTTTCCGCCATGTGAGGACACAGCAAGGCGCCATCTTAGAAGTAGAAGAGCAGCTCTCACCAGACACTGATGCCAGTGCCTTGACCTTGGACTCCTCAGTCCCCAGAACTATAAGAAATGAACTTCTGTTCTTTATAAGTTACCCAGTCTGTGGTGTTTTGGTATAGCAGCATAAATGCTGTGGAGTCCAAGTTCTGTCCACTTACTAGTGTTTACTTGAGGACATCTCACCTCTGAGAACTTTCTGCCCCCCAGAGTGAGTTCGTCCTGAGTGAAGCAGGAAGGCACACTGAGCAGGACTCAACGCCAGGTCCAGGGTTTGGAGAGGAGTGGTGGGGACAGTGGAGCACAGTGCTCATATCCCGAGCCTGTTCGGCCCAAGCTAGACCCCTTGACAGACTATGAACTCTACAGAGAGGAGAGGGCTTATATGAAATGAAAGCATTTGGCTCATTAAATTCTTGTGCTACCTGGAGTCTAAGCATCTCTCCCGGGGTCTCTAAGAATATAGACCCAGAAAAGCTGGAGTCGGGTCTTTACCCATCACCTGAGAGAAATGATGTGTGAGCAGTAGCCGAGGAATGAACACGTAGAGATGAGTCATCTAGCTGAAGTGGGCAGTGGCGTGAAGGGGGCGGAGCGCCCCTTTTGAAAAGAATCAAAACACAACAAAACCTGAAACACTGTAGTTATGCAGCTGTGGGCTGTGTGCTTAGCAGTAGCTGTGTCTAAGTGGTAAAGTGACCTTGTTTATACCTTCAGCTATAGAGATCTGGGGACATCCTTATTTATAGAAGAACAGCAGTCTGAATCTTACTTGCAAGCAGCAGAAACCAACACAGACTGGTTTAATTAGGAAAATTAATTTATTAAAAAGATACTAGGCTGGGCACAGTAGCTCATAGCTGTAATCCCAGCAATTTGGGAGGCTGAGGCAAGAGGATCACTTGAGTCTAGGAGTTTAAGACCAGCATAGGCAACAGCAAGAGCTCATCTCTACAAAAATTAGAAAAAAATATCTGGGTATAATGGCACATGCCTGTAGTCCCACCTACTTGGTAGGCTGAGGCAGGAAGCTTGCTTGAACCCAGGAGGTTGAGCTTGTAGTGAGCTATGAAGATACCACTACACTCTAGTCCAGGCAGCAGAGCAAGACCCTGTCTCAAAACGAAAAACTAGATAGTAACTCTTCATAATCCCCCTACAAATAGAAACAATGCAAATGTCCTTCAGTACATGAAAGGATAAATAAACTGCAGTACATCTACACAACATAATGTTACTTAAGAAAAAGGAATGGACTATTGATACACAAAACAAATTGGTTGAATGTCAAAGACATTATGCTGAGTAAAAGACACCAGTTACAAAAGGCTATCTAGTATATAATTACATTTATTTAACATTCTAGGAAAGACCAAATGCCAGGGACAGAGGCCAGATCAGTAGTTGCCAGAAGTTAAAAGTGGGAGAAGCTGTGGCTACAGACAGCAGAAGGGAGTTCATTGTGGTGATGAAAACTATATCCTGGTTGTAGTGATAGTTAATATAAATTTATGCTTGTGTCAAAATTCACAAAACTAAACACTTAAAACAGAAAAGTGACTTGATCATGACGATAGATGGATAACTCTATAAATTTACTGACACTCACTGAGTGAATTTTATGGCAAGTAAAATGGCACGAGGAGGGGGAGGGATGGGGAGGTAGGGAATGGGTAGAGAGGGTTAATATGCTATTCCTTCTATTCTCACCTGTGTTTGAAAATGTCCATATTCAAACATTGACAACAGCAACAAGAGGAGACCAGTATCTCAAAGGATCACTGGGACCAGGACTGGGACCTCCCAGCAGGAGCAATGCCCAGATCCCACTGCAGAGTTGCTGCAGAAAGAACACCTCTGTAGCCACCACCGGCAAGCAGCCCTGCACTTGGACCATGGAAGCTGCTTATTCAGGACATGCAGGCAACCCCAGACACCTCTCTCACTGCCCAAGAAGATGAACTACTGCATCTTCTGCCACTGGTGGAGGGAATTCTTTCTGGTCCCTTCTTTTCATCACTAGTTTGCTTTTCAAAGGCAGAGTAGGTGCCCCTGATTGACAGAACCTCAGTCCTGTGGCTGTGTCCAGAGAAAGCCAGTACCTTGCATTTTCACCTCCTAGAGGTGAGGGCTGATTCTGCCTCCCACTAAAACTCATGAGGTGGGAGAGTTCCCCAAACACAGGAAAGAGGTACAGGCAACCAAGCAGCAGAAAAGAAAAATAACACCTACTGTCACAGCAAGCGCCACACCCTGCAAAGGGCTGCTTTAAATTGGCCTCTTTTGGTCTGGAAATGCTTCCAATTACAGTGGCCATGCCCGCACATTTTCTAAAATGTGAAGACGGGAGACAGGATATCCACATGCCTATGTGTCTCTTCCTCATACTCCCCACAGTTTCCAGACAGGCCCTTACACACTCCAACCCTGTTAGCATTCTCTGCTGCAGAGTATTTCATAACAGGATTTTTTTCTTTCTGCTTCCTTAGTCAATAAAAGCCAAAAGCAATGAGGAAACTGAAAACTTTTTGACACATAAAAAGGCAGTTTTGAATCACACAGCACATCCTCACAAGACTCCTGAATGTGAGTAGTAGGCAAGTTCATGAGTGCCCACTTACTTTGATGTATTTGTCCTTTGGCAAAAACACTTGCCTTAAATTTCACAGAACACCAAAATGGTGCCTATGTTTTATAGTTCATTTCCTCTATGGTAGTTGGCTATCATGCTTCATTTAAGCTATCCATACATTGCTGCAGGAGAGATTTTTATAGCACTTTACATGTCCTAAGTGCTTTCAAGTCCTTAATAAGATAGTCTTCCCTGAACCTTCAGGTCAACGTTAACATCTGTTTTAAATGCAGCCACCTGGACATAGAGGTTAAGTGACTGGGCCAAAGTTTAGGGAGTGAGGTACAGTCAAACCTGGGATGCAGGATCCAATTGAAAATTCCAGCACTGTCATTCACTGGAAGAAGGCTGTGCTAAACCCAAGCCACTTTAAAAGTCAAAATCAAGACAAAGATGAAGTGCTGAGCTGATTGTTTTTGAAGCTTGGCTTAGGGGAGTGCTGACCAGGAAAGGGCCTAAAACCTCACTGCTATAAGCCTTCTAAATCCATCCAGATAGCACCTTTATCACAGACACTGAAACTGTCACTGGAAATACTTCTCCCTGTGTTTTCATATATTCACACTCATATTCTAAAAATGACCTTTTTAGGGATTAATGAAAGAGATGATGTAAACTCTGAGTCACTGAAATTGATGTTAAAAAACCGTTTACCTTAATTAAATCAGTATTTTATCAAGCTATTAGCTATTAGTGGTTGAAAGCTAATATTCCATTAGTCTTGTAACAGGGTCATTTAAAATATATTTGACTAAAACACTACACCTTTTTGTAGGACTCTTAGTCAAGGGGAGGGTAAGAGCACCGAGGCGACTCCTAGGATACTGTGCAATATTAATGATTGCTACCTGTGGGCTTTAGAGTCACAATATTGCCCGTCTTCCAAATTCATTTTATGCTTTTCAGGCTGAGGGAAAGCTCTAGAAAGGAATTCCAACTCAGTTCTCCTTGCATTGCAGAGAGCCCTACACTTAAGCAAAAGTGATTTAATGAGAAAATCCAAGAACCTAGATCACTTTCTAGCCTAGCAGAAAAGGCTTCTAGCTCTTTCATCTTGGCCGCTGACATGCCATCCAGACTTAGGAAGATTCGGAAGCTTCGGGGCCATGTAAGCCACAACCACGGCTGTATCAGCAAGCACAGGAAGCCCCCAGGAGGCCGAGGTAATGCTGGTGGCATGCATCACCACAGGATCAACTTCAACAAATATCACCCAGGTTACTCTGGGAAAGTTGGTATGAGGCATTACCACTTAAAGAGGAATCAGAGCTATTGCCCAGCTGTCACCCTTGATAAATTGTGCACATTGGTCAGTGAGCAGACACGGGTAAATGCTGCCAAAAACAAGATTGGAGTTGTTCCCATCATTGATGTAGTACAATTGGGCTACTACAAAGTTCTGGGGAAGGGAAAATTCCCAAAGCAGCCAGTCATTGTGAAGGCCAAATTCTTCAGCAGAAGAGCTGAAGAGATTTAGGATGTTAGAGGGGCTTGTGTCCTGGTGGCTTGAAGCCACATAGAGGGGAGGTTCATTAAATGCTATTTCCTTGTGGTCTGAAAAAAAAAAAAAGAAAAGAAAAGCAGAAAAGACTTCTGCCTAAATTGACTTCTTTGTCACTCACATTTTGTCTTCCTAATTTTCTGAGGTCTTCACTGTCAGTTGTTGACTTCTGATCTGGCATAATACAACATGGTTAGAAAAAGCAAGTATTTATTTAGTTATTTGACCCAAAGAAGGTAGGAACATAGCCTGTTGAGTGTGAAGTAACAAAATTCACCAGGTAAACTATTGAAACGTCATTTTCTAAATTGACCGTGGAATAATCCAGATGCCAGCTCATAAAGAAAACAAGTGACTTTCGGCCTGCCACATTGCACAGTCCAGGTCACAAAAGGCCAGCAGAAGTGACTGTTGAAAGAAAAACACTTAGCTGGAAGACTGGCCTCATATCGCAAGTCCAGCGTGGGGTGTATTTCCTGGTTGGTTAAATTAGTGAATCGGATAGATAGTTTTCTAACTTTTTTTTAAGTTGTGGAATCTTTTCTTCATATGAATCCTGCAAATATGATATGCGGAACATCCCAGACTTAAAGATGTATGTAAACAGATATAATTACAAAATAGAAGTCACAGAACAATAGCAGTATAAGATGAACATTCTTTCTTTTAGGGACATTTAGCATTCAATGAAGCTGACAGGAACTTTAATTAGCCATGTAACAACTGCTTTGTCTCTGACAAAATATTAAACTGGGAAAATTGTATTCTTCTTTAGACAAAATAAAGTTCCGATTTTTTTTTAATGTCTGTCTACTTTTGGGAACATATCTCAACAATACAAACTAACATTGATGAAAGGCTTAGTATGTGCCAGACACTGTGCTAAGCGTGGTACGTATTGCTGTATTCAGAGCTTCTGTCATAAGAGGCAGAAATCTCATGCTGGCTTATGGAAAAGAGAACTTGGGTCACATATAGTTTAAAAACACTACAAAAATGGTAAAGTGCAGGGACCTAACCTCTTTCATCTCTTTTTGGTTTTATTTTCAGGCAGGCTCTCTCAAAGTGGTGTTAACAATACCTCCCAACTGTTCTGGGTTTACATTCCCTTCAAGGGAAGAGAATCCTTCTTTCCTGTGGGCATACAAAATAGGGGCTGAATCTCATTGGTTTAGCTTCAGTCATGTGACTAACCCAAACCTTACCACTGGGCCAGCAGGCTGGACTATCCTGATTGGCCAGACTTGGGTCACAAGTCCTCCCATAGGAAGCAGAGAGGTTGGGTCAGTTCTGTCTGTGCCACATGTAGTAAATAAGAATAGAAGAGAGTGATCCCTCAAGAGGAAATTAAGATGCTGTTGGCTATGTGGTCTTAGCTTTTTTGCTTGATTTCTCTGAACCTTAGTTTTTTTATCTGCAAAATGGGAATAATAGTAACTACTGTTTCACAGAATTAAATAAAATGACATATATAAAGCATTCGTTGTGATACTTGGCACATAATAAGCTTGTGTTGATGTTAATATATTGTCTTGTGATAATGGCAAAAATTTTCACTACTAATTTGTTATTACTAGTATTAATTATTTTGAGTCTCACTTCAAAGTCCATACCTATGTAAAAATATGAATATATTTTGTCAATAATTATTGGCAAAGTTAGAAATGCATAACTAATTGGTGTTTAGGATTATAAGACCCTAAAATAAAATAAATAAAAATAGATTTTAGAAGTTTAATTCTGATTAAATAAAATTTCTACCATTTTATTGTGGCCATTTTTCTGGTGGAAATACTAACTATCTTTTGTTCTATTTCGTTTTTAAGCCTTTTTTAAAACTAGCATCTTCGTATTCTGTGGGTAAACAGCCCAGAGCCCAGGATGAAGTTCTGATCACTTATTGGTAAATTGGTTGGAAATGACTTTCACCTGTGAGAGAGGTTTGGGCACATTCTCTGAGCCTGCATATCACTCGTTTTCCATTCAACTCTAGTAACAACTATGGTTGTCAAACCTTGGAAAGAAATACTTCTGATGATTTGAAATTCGAACCACATCTATTTAGTGTTGAAGCAAATCAGCAGACATCAGTTAAGGCTTTTCTCTTTATTCCCAAGTAATAATGGTGACCTCTACTATCAGATTACTCAGGTATAAGATGACCCAGGAACAGGGATTACAGCACTGAAATTTTTGTTAGTCTGATTTTTCTTGGGAGAATGTTAAGGAGTGAGGAATGCATATTATTCTCAGAAAAAAAGAAAGATCTTAATTATATTGAGAGTTTACCTATCTGAGACCATCTGTTGATGTTAATATATTGTCTTGTGATAATGGCAAATATTTTCACTACTAATGATGATAGAATATTGTTGAAATTGGCTAATCCTCAATCGAGTGTCAACTTGTGAGCCAAATTAGTTACTGCCTATTCCTGGTGCTTCTGTACCTGAAAGCTCAGCTCTGCCCCCAGCCCCTTTTCCTCTGTTTGGCTGGCTACCATCTCGGCCTACATGCATTCCATGACAAAGCAATGCCTTACAGCCATCCACTCAGCTTCTTTTGGGTGAACCGTACCTGGCAAGGGTGCTAAGGGTTCATCTCTGGGAAAGTCTAGGGCAGAGTGATAGGAGGACAGACTCTTCTCTGTTTTAGCTTGGAGACTGCGTACCTGGCATTAGGGAGAAATACAAGGGTGATCCAAGGGGTTTAAAAAGGAAGAAAAGGTTGTTCACACACTTGGAGAAAGGCAGCCTGAGAATGGTTCTAATTCGAGATTTTTAAATATCAATTTAAATAAAAAATATATTTATTGAGAGCCCACCACATCCTGGGCAAATGTTGTACATGAAGAATCATTAATTGGAAGACAATGCCTAGCTGTTCTGTCTCTGCTAAGAATGGGACAAAGGCAAATGGATTCAGATGGCAGAATAAGAGTTTCAAATTAGCTGTAATGAAGAATTTTCTACATTGCATAATGAGAGCTGTTAAATGCTGGGATGAGGAGCCAGGAGGGTGCCCAGGGCTGGCTTGCACAAATCAGTTCTGGGTGGATTGAGACTGGCAGTTTACAGCAGTCACTTGCTCAAGTAATGCTGGGATAGAGATGGGATTGTGTGGGTTTTCTCTCTGCTATTTTGACCTATACCTTTTACAAATACTGCTGAGAAATCTCTCCCAAGTGTTAAAAACAGCCTACTCAGAGAAAAGAGAAGTGAATATCTGAACTCTAAATGAAAAACACCCAGAAGTTTAAGTAAACATTTTCAAATGTTAGGAAAAGAGGTGTTACTAGGGGGTGGTGCCTGTGGCTCAAGGTTTAGGGCGCTGGCCCCATAAACCAAGGGTGGTGGGTTCAAGCCCAGCCCTGGCCAGAAGAGCAAAAAAAAAGTGTTACAAGGAAAGGAATATGACAAATAACGAAGTATTTCTATGGAATTCTTCATTCAAATTGATTAGAAAAACATTAATGACCCGATAGAGATAGATAACTGGACAAAAGCAATCATAAAAATATTTTTTTTTTTTTTGAGACAGAGTCTCAAACTGTCACCCTGGGTAGAATGCTGTGGCATCATAGCTCACAGCAACCTCAAACTCTGGGCTTAAGTGATCCTCTTGCCTCAGTTTTTAATTTTTAGTAGAGATGGGGGGTGGGTCTCACTCTTGCTCAGGCTGGTCTCAAACTCGTGAGCTCAAGTAATCCACCCACGTTGGCCTCCCAGAGTGCTAGGATTACAGGCATGAGCCATTGAGCCTGGCCTATAAAAAGAGATTTATATCTGTCCAACAAATGAGTGAAAACAAAATTTGACCCAATTACTTATAAAACAAAACCAAATTCAGGCAACTTACTAATTTTGGGGTTAAGAAAGCAATTAAAATTTTTTAAATAATTTTTATTGCTAGTGAGCATCATTGTGACTTTTTATATTGAGATGGGTGCCAGCTGCCTCATCACCCCCATAAGATGGGTGCCGGCGGCCTCACACCACCACCCCCAGGTAGGAGGAAGGGGAAACAGAGATAAATGAAATGATGCCAAGTACCATCACTCTTAGATTGGACCAGAACAGAACAAGATAAGAACTAATGAGCCAAGTACGGTCATGATGAGGGTTAACAAGCTAAGTGCTGTGACAAATTGTTTTATGTATTCGCTAATTGCCAGATCTGCTTTATGTGACCTTTATGTTACCTACCTGCTAATCCTCTGAATTGCAAGGTTTGCGTGCTCCCTTTTTGCTTCTTTTGCCAACTTTCTTTTTACTTCTAATTTCTAACTTTCAGCCCACTTGTTTGGCCGTTTGCCAACTTGTAGACTAGAAGAACCCCAACTTCAGACTCCTCAATGCTCTCTCACTTAGTCTGCATCAGACTTTGCTGAGACAGCCCAATGTTAGTAAAAGATTCCCTTTTGAAATTCTAATTTGAGTCAGTGGTCCTTATCCCCTAACAATATGTAAAGCTACTTAAAAACATTTGTAGGCCAGGTGCAATAGATAACAGTTACAATCCTAGCACTTTGGGAGGCCAAGGCAGAAGGATAAAGAGGCCAGGTGTTCAAGACCTGTCTAGACAACACACTGAGATCCCCAAATATACAATTTTTTTTTTTTTTAATGGCTGGGCATGGTGGCATGCACCTGTAATACCAGCTACTTGACTCAAAGGGCTGAGGCAAAAAGATTGACTAAGCCCAAGAGTTGGAAGCTGCAGTGAGCTATGATGGCACCACTGTATTCCAGCCAGGGCAACAGAGCAAGACTATCTCTACAAAAAAAGAGAGAGAGAGAAAGAAAGAAAAATAGTAACAAAAAACACATTTACAAAAATTATTTACTATTTTTAAATGTTTAAATAACAAATAATTCCGTTTTTATTTTTGTAAATCCCTAAACATTCTAAATCTCAAAATATAATAGTTTTGCTCAAAGATGTTCATTTTATTATCTACAATCACAAGTAAAAGAAGTTCAACATTATCCACAACCACAACAAAATTGAAGTAACCCAAATGTCCTTTTATAAGCGAATTCTTTCTTTTTTTTTTTTTTTTTTGAGACTGAGTCTCACTATGTCACCCTCGAGAGAGTGCTGTAGTGTCACAGCTCACAGCAACCTCAAACTCTTGGGCTTAAGTGATTCTCTTGGCTCAGCCTCCCAACTAGCTGGGACTACAGGCACCCGACACAACCCCTGGCTATTTTTTTGTTGCAGTTGTCATTGTTTTTTAGCAGGCCCGGGCCGGGTTCGAACCTGCCAACCTCAGTGTATGTGGCCGGCACCCTAACCACTGTGCTACGGGTGCTGAGCCTGTAAGTGAATTATTTCATAAATGTGCTATAGGAACTCAAAATATTGGACAATAATTAAAATTATATTTAAATTCTACAGCCTGGAAAAGGTTATGTTCAATATTTAAGTGAAAAAAGTAGAACATGACTTATGCTATTTCCTGGCCCTGTGGTTAGTAAGAGACTCAGTTTCTCATCTGTAAAATGGGAAGTCTCTATCAAGTTACTTTGATCATTAAATGAGCTCCTCTCCTCTCCTCTCCCCTCGCCTTCCTTCCTCCCTTTCCTGCTCTCCTTCCTTCCCTCTCTCCCTCCATTACTTCTTCCCTTCCTCTCTTCCTTCTTTCCTGTTTCTCTCTTTTAGTTTTGTTTACAATACTTTTCAAAGATGAAAGAACTAGACTGTCACTAAAGTTCAGATAAAAATTACAAACAAACGGCGGGGCGCCTATAGCTCAAGCGGCTAATGTGCCAGCCCCATACCCCAGAGCTGGCAGGTTCGAATCCAACCTGGGCCCGCCAAACAGTGACAACTACAACCAAAAAATAGCCGGGCATTGTGGCGAGCGCCTGTAGTCCCAGCTACTTGGGAGGCTGAGGCAAAGAGAATCGCTTCAGCCCTGGAGTTGTAGGTTGCCGTGAGCTGTGATGCTACAGCACTCTACCCAGGGCGACATAGTGAGACTGTCTCAAAAAAAAAAAAAAAAAAAAATTACAAACAAACAAGGCTAAATAATAGCAGTGTAAACGGGAGGGAGGACTGCCACCCCTCACTCCCCATGCTGCGCCTCCTTATCTAGAACATGCCAGGGCACAGCTCAGCCTAAAAGAGTCCAGTGTTTATATAAACCTGTCTGTTCTCTCTAGCAAGTAAAGAACTGCAAAGACAGATTTTCCACAAAAAGCTAACCTTTTATATAACCAAAAGCCTGATTCATTTTGCTTTACTTGAGAAACACCCAAATGTATTTTTTTTTGGGGGGGGAGAGACAGAGTGTCACTATGTCACCCTTAGTAGAATACTCTGGTGTCATAACTCAAAGCAAACCTCCAACTCCCGGGTGTAAGCGATTCTCTTGCCTCAGCCTCGCGAGTAGCTGGGATTACAGGCGCCCCCCAAACGCCCAGCTATTTTTGATTGCACTTGTCATAGTTGTTTAGCTGGCCCGGGCCGGGGTTTGAACCCTCCGGCTTCGGGGTACGTGGCCGGCGCCTAACCACTGAGCAACGGGCGCCGAGCCCCAAATGGATTTTTAGTTTTTACATTCTCAAAAATCTCCTGTTCCTCTCTATCCTCGAGTAAGTGGTAGTTTTAGTTGTTGTTTTCTAAGTACACATACTTCTCTTAAAAAAAAAAAAAAAAAAAAAAAAAAAAAAAGTACAGTAAAGGGGAAAACTTCTGCAAGTAATTCTTTCCCCAGGGACATCAATGCCTTCAAATAGGGAGGATAACGATGCGTGCGCATTCTGTTTGCCCATACCCCCATTTGAGGAGAGAAAATGGCAAGTCGTTATAGGGAAAAAAAAGCAGTTCTCGCTGAATTCTACTGGTCCGGTCGGTATTTCACAGATAACCGCAAATGGGGCTTGGGATAAATATCCTCAAATAACCTTCCATGACTTTATACACATCTCATAACCAGAAATTATTCAGAGCCTTCCCCACCCCGTTGCTTCCTTCCTCTCGAGCTCTTTTGAAAGTTGTTTGATTAACAGCCATGACATACCAGCCCCACCGCGGGCCGCTGGCTCCCGGCACCCCAGCGCCTGCACAGAAAGCGGCTCTCGACCGGACGGCGGCGGTCCGCTCCCCTCCCCCAGGTGGGTTCGGAAGGTGGGACGCGCGCCCGCAGGGGACGCCCCGCCCCGCGCAGCACCACCCCCACCTCTTCCCGCGGCCGGGGGGTGGGGGTGGGGGGCTGACTCCGAACTTGGCCTTAGCAGGAAACGGCTCCAGAAGCTTGGACAGGCTCACCTTCGTGTCCTTGAACTTAATCTAAATGCTGTCTTCTCTTGGCCAGCACTGTCTTGGAATGCTTATTAGATAATAGGAGAAAATTAAGAGGAAAGAGTATTTTAGTCTTTGCTGTGGCCATGGAAAACAGATCATGCTGAGATTCAAAAAATAGATGATGTGCCCCACCCTAGGCACAAATGTCAGGCGGGAGACTGGAGCGTTAGTCTCTGGAGAAGCTGAAAGGAAAGAGCTTTCTTTGCCTTAGAGAAGAGTCTCTCAAACTGGGCATACCCCTGGGTAGTCTAATTCTCTGTTGTGAGCGGCTGTCCTGGGAAATTGTAGCTGAATGTACTTTTATTTACAAAATATTCATTACACAATTTTAGAGAACATTTGCAAAATATTTTGTACATGTTTGCCACCTCTTTGTAAAGTTTTGTAATGGATATTTTATAAATAAAGGTACATTTACTTACAATTTCCCATTTTCCCTGTGTAGGTTGACTTTTGAGATACCCTTAATACAGAGGATGCCAAAAAAAATGTGTACACATTTTAAGAAAGGAAAAAACTATTAAAATTGTAATACTCGGGCGGCTCCTGTGGCTCAGTGGGTAGGGTGCCGTCCCCATATACTGAGGGTGGCCAGTTGGAACACAGTCCCAGCCAAACTGAAATAAAAAATAGCCGTGTGTTGTGGCAGGCTCCTGTAGTCCCAGCTACTCAGGAGGCTGAGGCAAGAGAATCACCTAAGCCCAGGAGTTGGAGGTTGCTGTGAACTGTGATGCCACAGCTCTCTACCCAGGGTGACAGCTTGAGGCTCTGTCTCAAGAAAAAAAAAAAAAAGAATATTACAATTTTAATATAGTTTTTTTTTTAAGATGTGTATACTTTTTGGGGGGAGGCACCCTGTGTATATGCAAGTAAACTATGTGTTTATCTGGAATTCAAATTTAATTGTATTTTTATTTGTTAAATCAACAACCCTACCTGGGGGGCAAAATCACTTCCAGTTGAAAATCACTGCCTTGAAGATACCAGGAACTGGGAGGACTGTCTTGGAGCTAGGGGGATTGTAATCCCAGATTGATTGTGTGTTTACTGTGATCACTCCAAAAGCCTAGGATTGGGGAGGTTGGGCCTCCAAGCTCCTCCCTCTTGCACTCTTCTCGCCACCCCTCCCCTAAGGCACATCTGCAGAGCAGGACTCCTTTCTGGGGAAACTGAATGGGGTGGCAGAAGCCACCTTAACACACTGATATTTGGGGTTCTGCAAAAGCAAAGGAAGGTGGGGTTCTCTGGTTGATCATCCCAACAGGAGGCCTGCCACCCCTCACTAAGTACTGCCAGGTGCAGGCCCACTTCCCACCAGCTTTTTTTGACACTCCGCTCTTAGATAAGAATAGATCTTGCCAATTTGCCCAGTTTTAGAGGATGAATCATCATTGGCCCAGGCCGCTTAAAAGAATCATGTTCTCTTTGGGGCAGACAAACAGCTCAGCATAGGTTAGGGAAAGTTTGTTAGGGGGCTTCTGGAAAGGCGTTTGTTTTCCTGATAAAAGGTTCAGAAATAGCCAGCACTGTCTTTCCCACTCTTTCTTCTTTTTTTCTTGCTGTGAATACAGATGTGATGCTGGAAACTTGGCAAAGATCTTACGATCCTGAGAAAAAAGCCAGAAGAACTACAGAGCTACCAGCCCTAACCAGTACCCTGGTATCAAATCTGCCTGTCACCATCTTTCTTGTGATATGAGAAAAATAAATCCCTTTTTATTTATTTGAATTTTTTGTAACTTATATCTGAAAGCATTCCTAACTGATATAAAGACTAAAGTAAGTAAGTCAGGGCACAGAAAAGCAAAAAACTTGCAGCCCACTCAAATCTGTTTAAGTGTCCTCAGAAAAATTTAGCATTGATTAGCCAATCCTCCCAAAGAAAATATTTTTATTCATTTCTTACATATCTTTCCAGTATTTCTTTTTTTTTTTTTTTGAGACAGAGCCTCAAGCTGTCGCCGTGGCATCACAGCTCACAGCAACCTCCAACTCCTGGGCTCAAGTGAGTCTCCTGCCTCCGCCTCCCAAGCAGCTGGGACTACAGGCATCCGCCACAACACCTGGCCATTTTTTTTTTTTTTTTTTTTGTTGCAGCCATCATTGTTGTTTGGCGGGGGTGGGGGTGGGGGTGGGGCCTGGATTCCAAACCCCCAGCTCAGGTATATGTGGTTGGCGCCCTAGATGCTTGAGCCACAGGCGCCGAGCCTCCAGTGTTTCTTTATACAAATGAAGTCAAATACAATATATTTTCATATTTTCCCCTTTTTACACTAAAGGTAGCATACTGTATACATTCGATTAAATATTACACTCTATATGTATGTCCAGCATTCTGCATTTTGCTTTCATCACTAACCAATACAGCCTATAGATCTCTCCACACCAGCATGGGGCTCCTGCTCATTCCTTTGTACAGCTGCCATGGTTGGGTGTGCCTTCATTTATTCAGCCAGCACTTCTCTGCTCAAGGTTGTTGATAATCTTTAAATTTTAGAAATTACGCCACATAGAATAAACTTGCACTTTGTTCGTTCACACTTGTGTAGGAGATTGTGTAGGATATACTCTCAGAAGAGGGATTGCTGGAGCAAAGGAAACATGTCTGTATTTTTGGTTGCTGATGCCAGATTACCTTCCATAAGTGGTTGAATAATTTTGCAACAAAAAAATATGGGAGTGCCTAATTCTCAGCCTTCCCAATAAAATGTGATGTCAAATGTTTAGAGGTTTGTGGTATTTTTTTGTTTTTTAACCGGTGCAATAGGTGAGAAATGGCATCTTGGTACAGTTTATGTTTATATATTCTTTGTTATGAGTGAAGTTGTTCCTATTCTCATATGCTAAAGGGTTGTTTATAGCTCTTTCTTCCATGAACTATCCATCTAATTTGCTTTTTGTTTTTATCTTGATTTCTAGAACCCCTTTAAAAGAAAATTAGCCCTTTGTGATATAATTTTCAAATATTTTCCTACTCTGTCTTTTGGTTGTGCTCTTGCTATGTTTGCCATGTAAAGGTTTTTATTTTACATCGTTACCAATTTTTTTGGTGACTTCTGAATTAGGATTCAGAATTCAGAAGTCATCAAAGAATTACCTACTTAGAAGTGCCTTCTCTGTTCCTTAGTTGAAAGAGAATCACCCTGTTTTCTCCTAATAGATATTCATATATTATGCAGTTTAAGTACTTAAATTTAAATTAAATTCTGATACATTTTGAATCTACTTAGATATATGATATAGACATCCAACTCTGTCTTATTCCAAATGGCTGCCCAGTTACCTTAGTACCTTTTACTAAAATGTTCATTTTTATTCCATTGACTGAAGTTGCTACCTTTGTCATACATTAGATTTCTCTGTAAGGTGGAATCTATTTCTGAGATTTATATTCTGCTCCATGGATTTGTCTGTCTTTTCATGCATAATACCATATTGTTTTTATTTTCAAGGCTTTATATATGTTTTAATACCTGATAGGACCTGTTCCCTCCCAATATGTTTCCTCTTAGAATTTCTCTGGCTTTTCTTGCTGGTTTATATTCCCATATAGGGGCGGCACCTGTGGCTCAAAGGAGTAGGACACTAGTCCAATATGTCGGAGGTGGCAGGTTCAAGCCCAGTCCCAGCCAAAACTGCAAAAAATAAACAAATAAAAATAAATTGTTAAAAAAAAAAATATATATATATATATAATATTTTCCCATATAAAATCAAAATCAGCTTGAATACTCCCAGAAAAAAAAATTGTTGTTTATTGAAATAGCATTAAAAATAAATTATGTTGGGGCTCAGCACCTATAGCTCAAGTGGGTAAGGTTCAGCCATATACGCCAGAGCGGGTTCGAATCCAGCCTGGACCTGCCAAACAACAATAACAACTACAACCAAAAAGTAGTCGGGTGTTGTGTTGGGTGTCTGTAGTCTCAGCTACTTGGGAAGCTGAGGCAAGGGAATCGCTTGAGCCCAGGGGTTGGAGGTTGCTGTGAGCTGCGATGCTATATCACTCTAACCCAGGGTGACAGCTTGAGGCTCTGTCTCAAAAAAAAAAAAAGAGAAAGAAAGAAAGAAATTATGTTGCCTGAAATAAGAAATTTAGTGATGAAGTAGGAAAATCATCAAAGAAATCTTTCAGAAAAAAATAGACAAAGAGAAAATTTAAGAGAGAAAAAAGATATCTAATTATCTAAACTCAGGAGGTCAAAAAAATCAACGAATTCCACAAAGTGAACATAATGGAGGAAAGGAAATTATTAAGGAAATCATTTTTAATTTACTTATTTATGTATTTATTTATTTATTTGAGACAGATTCTCACTTTATCACCCTCAGGAGAATGCCATGGCATCATAGCTCACAGCCACTTCAAACTCTTGGGCTCCAGTGATCCTCTTGCTTCAGCCTCCCAATTAGCTGGGACTACAGGTGTCCGCCACACCGCCCATTAGAAATGGGGCCTCGCACTGGCTCAGGCTGGTCTGAAACTCATAAGCTCAGGTTGATCCACCCACCTCAGCCTCCCAGAGTGTTAGGATTACAGGCATGAGCCGCTGCAACCGGCCAGAAATCATTGTTTAAATGTTAGGCTTGAACCTCCTGACTAAAAGAAGGGCCCAGTATATTCCCACACGATATGTTACTATAAATGCATTTCTTTCTCGCCTACGCCAACCATCTCCCCAGGAATAATTTCAAAACACCAGAGATAAGGATCATAATACTTCCCAGAGAAAATAATAGGTCAAGATGAATGAATGAGAATTATAGTGGCATTAACCTTCTCAATAGCTCTACAGCATTCTCTAAGAATCTCTAAGAACAATACAAGATTCTTGAGCAATGCCTTACCATTCTGAGGGATAATTATTTTCAACATAATTCTACACACAGGCAAATTGCTATTCGAGGATGAGAACCAAAAAAAGACATTTAAAGACATTTCAAACATTTCAAGACTCAGAAAAGTGTGTATCCTAGGCACACACCTTTCTGAGGAGGATACTGTACTGGAGGAGGTATTCTATCAAAATTACTTCATCAAAATGAAGTAAACCAAGGAATAGCAAAGGTTAGGTTAGTCATTGGCTATAGCCAGCTTTAGCAGGCCATAGGGTTCTTAGGCCTAGCTGCCATTAAAATTTCCTGGGGAAACTTACTGACCACATGCCCACATCCTTTCACTTCTTCACCCTCCCTTTCCCCAGATGCCATCTTAATTTCTCTGGGGTGGAGCCCAGGTATTAGTATTTCTTCAGAGTTTCCCAGGTGATTCTGTTGTGCAGCAAAGATGAAAAATACTGAATTATGAAGAAAAGTCTTTATACAGACTTTTAGTCTGCGTGGGTGGAGCAATCATTTGCTGCTTTTATTCTGTTTTTCAGCCAGATCTGCAGGTCAGAACTTTAACCTACGAGTGATTTCCATGTGTGATACAGAGCCTTTGTGTATTATTTTCAAGCTTTAAATGATTGAGACTCAAAGAGGAAGTAAGTTTTTAGACTTTTTCAATGTGTTCAAAGGGGAAAATAAAAAGATGTAATGATAGGGGATGTTGCAAATTTCTAAACTCTACAAGAAAGTATGGATGTCTTTAATGTTACTCCTTAAAAGAAACAGCATATATAAATAAACCACCCCCTTCCATTGGTAAACAGGATGCCATAATTAATTTCGTGGTAGAAGGAGGCCTCCCCCAATTAAACAAAAGTGTACAAGTCATAGATCTAGATAACTGGGATTAACTATTAACAGTTTTTCCATGGTGAGGCCAACACTAAGACTTTCTGTGCCTTCCCTCACTCCACTCAGGTATCAATGTCTTTGGTACCACTAAGGTATTGGCTTTTGGAGCATAACTTTTACTTGGATAACTGCTCCAAGGGCTAGAGTCTGGCTCAGTTTTCTGTTCATTTTGTTCTGCAAATCAGCAGGTGTTGGTCCAGGGCCACCACAGCCTTGCCTCTTGTGAACTCTTCAGACATTCTAAAAGTGACAGGATGAATGATGTTTTGGAGGTCCTGAAGGAACACAGTCATCCCAGGATGGGCTTCTAGAAGAGCCTCTCCATCTACCCAGGCATCAGTGACCCTCTGGTTGAAACCAAGTAGAAGAACTTGAAGAAGACTTTAATTTCTTTTTGAATTAACCTAAGGAATTTGGACATTAGACTTCAATTCACCTGGGCACAAATATTTGATTAATTCCTTTGAACTTTAACATAAAAATCCTGGACTTCAATTTCTTTGGGATTTTAACCTTTTTTCAAATATACGTATTTATTACATTTTTTACTTACAGTTCTAGAGACCATAGTGAACGGGAAGGAAGGGGAGGCCCCTAACCAGGTGGGAGGTGGGAGGACAATAAAGACATTATATGATTCATTAAAACATGAGTTCCCATGGCTGTTCCCCCACTTAGAAATCACTGCTTACATCAATTTCAGATTTATCATGCTGTAATGTCAACTGATTACTTTTTCTGCTGTTCCCACTAGAAATTGAGAGAGTTAAGTCTCCTTTGCTGTAGTTTAAAAATATTTTTAAATTTCCTGTTGATCTTTCTTTTGGTTGACTAAGAGGCTCAGACTCTCCAGCATGTTATCGTGTTTTATATATAACCTTTCAATCACCCTCTCATTCTCTGGGAACATTCTCCAAGTTCTTGTTTCTCATTATGGTTGTCTGTAGCTGCCTAAAAAGCCACTCCAAACATGGCAACAATCATTTATTAGTATTATTTCTCACAGGCGAGGGGATTGACTGGACTCAGCAAGCTGGCTTCATCTTGAGGGTCTCCTAAGTGGTTGCAGTCAGACAGGGGCTGGGGCTGGAGTTGCCATGAAGATGTTCTTATTTGTGTGTCTGCTGGTTGATGTTGGTCATCAACTAGGACCTCAGCTGGGGCTATAAGCCAGAACACCCACAAGTGACCTCTCCCTAGGATCTTGAGTTTCAAGAGTGAGCCTCTCAAGAAAGACAAAGAGTCAGGCCAAGGCTTACACATCTTTTATGATGTAGCCCTGGTGATCATGAAGAATCATTTTATCTTTTGCATTTATTTGTTAGAAACAAATCGCCAGGCCATGTTCAAGGGAGGGGGAATTAGACTCCACCTCTTGACGAGAAGAGTGACAAAAATATTGCAATCATGTGTTGAGCATGACACATCTCTTTAGTGGGGGAACCCAAAGTCCTTTCGGGGTATAGGAAGCAAGTGGGGCTGGTGAGAAGGGGCTAACGTCACAACTCAAGGGGTCTTTCAGAGATCTTAGGGTTCCTTGTGGCCATGGCCAGAGAAAAGGCAAGAAGAAAACCATAGATACTAGCGACAAGTCCAGATCAGGGAGAGTCAGTGCAAATTGCTGTAATAAAGAGGTGACCCCAAAGGGATCCCAGACCTTAGGGTAGACGCTGCTTAATGTGAAGATGAGCTTTACGTGGCAGAGAGAGCTTAGAAGAGTAGCAGTCAAAATCTAAGAGTACTCTGAGCCACCCTTGCTAATAGTTCTCTACATCTGCTATCACTTGTTATTATCTTTCTTTCTTTCTTTTTTTGTTTTGCAGTTTTTGGCCAGGGCTGGGTTTGAACCCACCACCTCTGGCATATGGGACTGGTACCCTACTCCTTGAGCCACAGATGCCACCCTTATCTGTCTTTCTTAAAAATTATAATCATCTGGGTGGCACCTGTGGCTCAAAGGAGTAGGGCACTGGCCCCATTTACTGGAGGTGGCGGGTTCAAACCTGGCCCTGGCCAAAAACTGCAAAAAAAAAAAAAAAAATTATAAACAAAAAATTGGCTGTGAAGTGTTATTATGGTTTTGATTTGCATTTCCTGAGGTTCTCAGCATCTTGTCATGAGCTTATTGGCCATTTATGTATCTTCTTTGGAAAAATGTCAGTTCACAGTTGTATATCTTCTTTGGGAAAATGACAGTTCATATCTTTTACCCATTTTTAGTTGGGTCATGTCTTTATTATAGAGTTCTTTAAGAATTCTTTATGAATTCATATACCTATATACTCGAGTATAAGCCGAGTTTTTTCGGCACAAAATTTGTGCCGAAAAACCCGAACTCGGCACAAATTTTGTGCCGAATAAACTCGGCTTATACTCGAGTATATACGGTATTATAGATAGAAGTCCTTTATCCGATATATAATTTACAAATATTTTTTCCATTCTATGAGTTGTCTTTTCACTTTACTGATAATATCCTTTGAAACATACAAGTTTTTAATTTTGGTGAAATTTAATCTATCTATTCTTTATTTTGTTTTTCATGCTTTTGGTGTCATATCTGAGAATCTGTTGCCAAATCAAAGATCATATGTTTTCTTCTAAGAATTTTACCATTTTTGCTCTTACATTTGTATCTTAGACCCATTTTGAGTTAGTTGTATATGGTGTGAGATAGGGGTCCAACTTCATTCTTTTGCACGTGGCTAACTTGTTATCCCTTCCCCATTTGTTGAGAAGACAACTCTTTCTCCCATTGAATTATCTTGGCACCCTTCTCAAAAATGAATTGACCACAACAATATACATTTATTTATGGATTTTCAATTCTGTTTATTGATTTATCTGCCTCTCCTCATAGCAGAAGCACACTGTTTTGGTTGCTGTTTCTGCTTAAATGTCATTAAATATTTCAATAAATGCATTTTGATTTTGGAGGTATTAAAATGTGAAAAAGGAGGATCAGTGTTTATTATACCCTAATCCAGAGATATTAAGGTTTTAGGATTGATTTAATATGTTGTTTTTGGGGAAAGCTTTCTCCATCACCATAGACTAGGTTAAATCCTTAGCTCTGGGCCCCATTTCACCCAGGAAAGCATAGCATTTGTGACTCTTCCTCTCAAGGTTCTCAAGGTTCTCAAAGTGTGCCTCCCAGGCCAGCAGCATCACCATCACCTGGGAACTTGTTAAAAATGCAAATTCTCAGACCCTACCCAAGACCTACTGCATGAGCCAGAGGGACCCAGCCACTGTGTCTTGTCAAGCCCTCTGAGTGATTCTGATGCACGCTGAGGTTTGAGAACCCCTTGACCTTCAAGAAATTTCGCCTGTGAGGGCAGGAAGCATATATGTCTGCCCACATTGTGTTGCTAGCACTGGTGCCTGGCATGGAGTAACAATAAACCTGGACTAAGTAAATAAATGAGGTGATATAAATTGCCCCAGGACACAAAGGACAGTGAGTGACAGCGCAGGACTAAGTTACCTCTTTCTGTCTTGGTTGCCTGGTTTATGGTGTGAGGTTAGTAGGAATATCCTAATTTGTTCAATAAACACTTGTTGAGGAATTACTGTGTGTAACTTTTAAAAAAATTGGCCAATTACTCTAGCTTTGGAAATAATATGTGAGGCATCAATAGATAGTTTTTTAGGATAATTAGAAGCACTTAAGGTCCAAAAAGAATTGGGGAACGTTGGACATTATTAAACACCAGGGGGAGCCCTGTTAAGATGAAAGCAGGCCATGTTGTAGAACAGCCAACCCAGCATGAGGGCAGAAGAATAAATTTATTCTTGTTTGTTCAAGAGTAGATTTGTTCAGCCTCAGCGGGTCGCTCCTATAATCCCAGCACTCTGGGAGGCTGAGGTGGGTGAACTGGTGGAGCTCAGGAGTTTAAGACCAGCCTGAGCAAGAGCAGGACCCCGTCTTACTAAAAATAGAAAAACCCGCGCTTGTAATGCCAGGCGCCTGTAGTCCCAGCTACTTGGGAAGCTGAGGCAAGATCACTTGAGCCTGAGTAACCGAGGTTGCTGTGAGCTATGACGCCACAAAATTCTACCCTGGGCAACAGAGTGAGACTCTGTCTCAAAAAAACAAACAAACAACAACAAAAAAAAAACATTGAAAGAGTAAATTTAGGCTTGGTACCTGTTGTACAGTGGTTACGGTGCTGGCCACATACACCCAGGCTGGCAGGTTTGAACCCAGCCCAGGTCTGCTAAACAACAATGACAAGTGCAACCAAAAAATAGGTGGGTGTTGTGGCGGGCACCTGTAGTCCCAGCTGCTCGGGAGCTGAGGCAAAAGAATTGCTGAAGTCCAAGAGTTTGAAGTTGCTGTGAGCTGTGACGCTATAGCACCCTACTGAGGGTGACATAGTGAGACTCTGTCTCAAATAAATAAATAAATAAATAAATAAATTAATTAATTAATTAATTTAGTCAGATAAAGGTGCTTACGCACTGAGTTTCTATTGGATTTTATTGTCTGAGCATTCTCACGGTCTAGGCATAATAAAACGACCCTTAAGACAGCAAACCCAGGAAGACCACATGTACGGAAAAACACCAATTTTCTAATTTAATGAAATAACAAAATTCAGTTAATCACAAAATGAATGCAGCTAGGTGGGGCTATTTATATGACTTGCCTCATCTGGAGTATCATGAGTGTGAGGTGCTGCTCCTGCCTCTCATCAAGTTCCGATGAGAAAAGGTGAAAGATTAACTAAACAAACATATCATCCTCCCAGAATTTTGAACCTTTAGGTGGATTTCAAGGATGTCTATTTTGATAATTATTAAAACATAGGTGCTTTTTTAAAGTAAATCTTTGAGAGTATTTAAAATGCATTCTAAGCAATGCTAAGCACAGCAATAGGAAACCACTGCCGTAAATTTTATCAGGTTGCTTTGGGGAGTCAGAGGTTATCAGAGGGAGGAAACTGAGTTATGTGGAAGGCAGAACAGAATGTTTATGGCCAACTTCTGCATCTCAGAGTCTCATTGCTAAGGATAACCCTGCTGAGTCACCCAACTTTAATTTTACAATACTTTTTTAGTAGAAATTCACACTGTATGTTGCTGTATCAAAAGTGCATCTAATTCTGGTAAAGTTTCAGCATTTCATGGATGTTCAACAAACAGCAAATGAATGAATAGAATCAACCACAAATTTCCACTTGAAACCTCCCAAGACTTTTAACAGTGCTTAGAAGGGAGAACTTACAGGTGTTTTGTGTGACTTGGCTGCTGCTAAAACAAAACAGATAATAAAAAGAGAAAGCAAATACATATAAAATGGTAAAACAAAGACGTTCTAATCGGAGTCCCTATCCCAGTCAATAATTCTGGAACTATTCAACCATTCAACAGGACAAACTTTTTTTTTCTCTAGGATGAATTATTCCCCTGAAATTTACAGCCATAAGCTTTCAACTTAAACTGAGACTGAACAAATGAAGGGATTTACTAGTCATGTGACTCTGGTCAAGTTACTTGGCCCATCCCTGCCTCAGTTTCTGGATTTCAGAATGGGGATAGTAACTAATATCATTTACCTTGCAGGCCACACATGTGCAGAGCTCTGCAAAGCCCCAGCAAGCATTTCCTGTCCAGTAAGTGTTTGCTACCATGTACAATTCTTTTCTTGGATGCTCATGTTCACAATCCCTTATCTGTAATTCCCAAATTTCAGAAAACTCTGAAAACCATAAACTTGGTGGGAAGATTTGATCTGAACTGACAAGAGGTTGAAGTGAATGTTTTCTGGGTCCCATTTTGTATAAATATATTTTTTCTGGACAAATACTAAATGTATTATCCTTCCAAAATCCAAAAAATTCAGAATTCCAAGCCACTCTGGCCCCAGAGATTTCAAATAAGTAATTTGGAGCCTATTTTTACATGCTGCTAACACAATTTAGAGAAAAACAAACAAACTTTGGATTCACAGATAAACTGGTTATTTACTTGGTGGCTGTAGGCAAGCTTCTTAACTTCTCTAATGACTCAAGTGATTGGTCCATGATTCCTATTACTTCACAGGGTGTGCATTTCCTCCAATCCCTGCAACCCCATTTACAAAGGTATCTTTTTTTTTTTTTTTTTTTTTTTTTTGGAGATACGGTCTTTCCATTGTCAGAGCTAAAATGCAATGGTATTTTCAAAACTCGCTGAAACCTCAAATACCTGGGCTCAAGCAATCCTCCTGCCATAGCTTCCTGAGTAGCTGGGACTAAAGGTGCACACCACTATACCTGGCTAATTTTAAAAAAGGTGATTTTTAGAATTGGGATCTCGCTATATTGCCCAGCTGCTGGGCTTGAACTTCTGGCCTCAAGCATTCCTGTTCATTGAAGACATTTGGGGGGGGGGGGGTGGTGTGGTTTTGTTTTGTTGAGACAGAGTCTCACTTTGTTGCCCTTGGTAGAGTGCTGTACCTTCATCGTTCACAGCCACCTCAAACTCTTGGGCTCACGAAATCCTCTTGCCTCAGCCTCCTTGGTAGGTGGGACTACAGGTGCCCACCACAGCGCCTGGCTATTTTTTAGAGATGGGGGTCTTGCTCTTGCTCAGACTGGTCTCCAACTTCTGACCTCAGGTGATCCACCTGCCTTGACTTCCCAGAGTGCTAGGATTACAAGGGTGAGCCCCTGCACCTGGCCTATTGAAGACATTTGGGAGCTCTAAAAAATAATGATGCCCAGGTTCCACCCCCAGAGATTCTGATCTACTTGGTCTAGAATATGATTTGTCTGGAGTGTGATGGGGCATCAGGATTTTGAAAAACTTCCTAACTGATTTTTGGTGATCCAGTTTTTCTCTAAATGTGTAGTATCTTTTTCTCCTTATATCTAGATTTCTTGGAATTTTCATCAAGAATTGTATTATCTGAGCATTAATAATAATACATTGTATTGTATCCAAATAATGTATTATTCAGGCAATATAATTTGAATGCTTATCTGATTTTTTACTGAAATTTTCAGGAAAAGATTTAATTTTTGAAGCTCCTTAAAAATATTAAATTTCAATATTTTAGTGAAAATTGAAAATACAACTCACAGCCATTGAATTGATTACCTCCTGGAGTATTTTTCCTATTACCAAGAATCATTATTATCAGATGAGTTATTACCTTGGCACTGAAAAGGAACGGCGAGAACTGTGGAGTACAGAAACTGTAGTACTAGTGGACTTAAAAGGTTTTATGATCATTATAAATAAATCTGTAAGGTTGGTACATATCCCATACATGAAATATTTTCACATACTACTATATATTTCATATTTGAGGACTGTTTTTGCTATTTTTCACTAGCAACCAAATAGTTTATCAATATCCATTCCTTTCTACCACTTGAACCAGAACCCAGGACCCTAGAAGGGATGGGGCAAAGCTGCTTCTCCCAGCTGAGCTGTGACTGATCGGTGGAGACAGAGCTCCCTGTACACGTCTCATCCTGTGACTTTGCTTTGCATCCACTGTGGCACTTAGAAGGGCCCTGGGCCCTTGCATTGCCCCCACCTCAGAGGGCTCCCTATTTCCTGAGAGATTCCTCCAAGCTCTTTTTTGTTTGTTTGTTTGTTTAGCTGGGGCTGGGTTTGAACCCACCACCTCCGGTATATGGGTCCGGTGCTCTACTCCTTGAGCCACAGGCGCTGCCCTCCTCCAAGCTCTTATCTGGACTTATCTTATCTTTACCAGCCCCTTCTCCTGCCCAGCCTGGCCATGCCGACCAGGCTGCTTGCTGCTCTTCAAGGCCTGTCCTGGCCCCTGCATCTTTGCTGGTCTTCCTGGGCAATTGCAATACTTTTCAGGATTAAGTATTTTCTCCTCTGTAAGCTTTAGGAAGTAGAATCCCTCTTTGTTACCATGCTGTCAGGGTAGTTTAGCTTCTAAGTCCTGGACCAGTCATGACATCAGTGAAAGAGAATATTCCCCTGAGTCTGGGGACAGGGAAGGAACAAGTCTGGGCTCCTTAGCACACACCGGAAGGGAGCTCTGGTTTAGCAGACATCTCTGTGGCCTAATCATGATCCTCCAGAACTAGTTGGCTGGGCCACCACACTTACTCCTCCCTAGATGAGATAAGAAAATGAGGGTAAGCTAACCCAGAGAGGCAACAAGATGCTTCCTTTACTCCAAAGCCTTCCTGGGGGCACTGACCAGGGCAGCACCTCAGCACCCAGCCACCTGGGGTCGCAAACCACGTGGATACTCCTCCCCAAGTTAAACAACCTGCACTTGACTTAGATATGCAAAGGACAACAACAATGAGACTTTGCTTTTCCTCTTCTACATTTTCACGGTGCTTTTAATCATTATCTCATTGGATCTTCAAAATGAAGGGCTTGGTCAGGCTGTCGCATCCTCATCTTGCAGAGACTATGGAGTACCAGTTCAGACTAGGAATTCAGCTCAGGCAGGTCTGTCAGAGTCTTGGTTCTGGCACTCCCTCAGGTGTGATAAATTCCTTTGCCTTTTGAACTTCAGTTTCCTTATCAGTAGTACAACAGAGGTGATAATATCCACCTCACAGGTTCTTTGGGAAATGAAATGTTGAGGACAGGGCCTGGTTTGTCTGATTAATGTATTTATTGCCACCAGATGAAGAACCCAAGGCACAAAGTGACGAGTCACTCACCGTGCAGCCAGCCTGTGCCTGTGCTGGCTGGGGGTCTTTTCAAGCCTGCCTTTGTTGTTCCTGAGAAGACAAGCAGGGTACTGCATTCACCTGCTACTCCTCTGACCTCCCAGGTGCCCTGGCTTTGCTTCTCCTCTAGATCAATAAGGACACTCAGTTCTTATAGTTTGGGGGTAACAGGCAGGGCCAATGTTAACGATCTTCATCTAAAACAAGCATCTTTAAAAAAATGGCCGAGTCAATGTTGCCAGTCAGTTTTCAGAAAGCATACATTCTCCCCCAAACAGATGAGTGGGTGTGTCAAAATGCTAAATCAGGGACTGTTAGGAACCTCTGTGGCCATTTGTCAGGACCAAAAGTACTTTTTAAAATTTTCTTTTGAGACAGTCTCACTCTGTGGCCCTGAGTAGAGTGCCATGGTGTCATAGTTCATGGCAACCTCAAACTCTAAAGTGCTATTGTTGTGTGGAAACAAGCCACGACACGATTTTTCTGGCTGTGGAGCTTCGTACTGATAGAAGCAGTCTAACTTTGGAAAATCACTAATGCTGCACATGCTAAGGTTCCTGACATAGAGACGCACTCATGGGTGGGGAAGTGGGGTTAAATTGTGTGTACACAGGTGAAACATTCACACACACCCAGTGGTTCATATTAATACCTTTTTGAGAGAAATAAAATTCAAAGCCTAGTCCCTCTGTGATTCAAAAAGAATGTACCCAGGTTTGTTTAGGGGAGCCCTAGTTTATATTGATACATGTCAGCACTTTGAGCTTTCTCAGCACAGAAGCATTATTTATGTATTTATTTAGTTAGTTAGCTAGTCAGTTATTATTTTTTATGAGACAGAGTCTCAGTCACCCTTGTTAGAGTGCTCTGGTGTCATACCTCACAGCAACCTCTAACTTTTGGGCTCATACAATCTTCTTGCCTCAACTTCCTGAGTAGCTGGGATTATAGGCACCCACCACAATGCCCCGGCTAGTTTTTTCTATTTTTAGTAGAGACAGGGTCTCACTCTTGCTCACTTGGTCTTGAACTCCTGAGCTCAAGCAATCCGCCTGCCTTGGCCTCCCAGAGTGCTGGGGTTACAGGCGTGAGCCAGTTTGCCCAGCCTATTTGTTTATTTTTTATTAAAGCATAATTCAGAGTATTAGATAGGGCCTTTTGGGAACTCCTGACTGATTCAGGGCATTGGTGAATTACAGGGTTGAAATAAACATGGTTTTCTTGAGTGAGAATTCATCTTGCCTCTTGTTTACAGGACCTAATTATAAAAAATTATAGCAGAAAATTATTTTACATATAAGGTTCCTTTCTAAAAACCTGTAATAAAACTGGTAAAAAACAAACAAACAAACAAACAAACTCCATAATATTCACAGAATGACCATTGCAGATTTTGACAAGGAAAGCCATTTAGATGACCAGACTTGACTTCTGCTGTTGAGACCGGTCCTTTAAAGTGAGTCCTCCCTCCTTCTCTCTCTTTCCCTTGACTTTATTTATTTCTGTGACCTTTCTGTCCACTAGGCCAGGAGGCCTCAAGGTCTCCAAATATTGCTTTCTTTTAAAAATGAAATGCAGGGTGGCGCCTGAGGCTCAAAGGAGTAGGGCGCCGGCCCCATATACCAGAGGTGGAAGATTCAAACCCGGACCCGGCCAAAAACTGCAAATAAATAAATAAATAAATAAAAATAAAATGCAATTTGTATCTGAGAGGCAGCATGGTGCAGTGGTAGGAACACAAAACTGAACCCAGACATGTTGGTTCAAAGTCTGGTCCTGCCACTTATTAGTTCTGTAACTGTGGCAATACATTTAATTGTTTTTGTCTGTGTGTTTGTGTGTGTGCACATCTGTGAGACGTAGGCTTTAAACTCTAAGCTCTAATGAAGTGGAAGTCCCCAAGGTAAGAAGTGGCTAAAGGGTTGTCATTCTGGATTCTGAAATATTTCTTCCTGTGCCTCATTCCTCAGTCTGCTGTCCCCAGAAACACCACAACCGCCTGCTCACTTTATTCTGGAACCTAGCTCCTGCCTGAAAATCACCTTCTTTCCCATCTGGTGACAGAGCTGGAGGACAAGAACAGCCGGAGATGGCCACTTGCTGGCTCTTTCTCTGGGCCCCACCCTGATCCCTGTTGGTTCTTGAAAGCATGAGGTAATCTAAAAATTATAGGTAATTTTACCTATAGATTACCTATTTCAGATAGGTAATCTGAAATATACCCCCACTCCAGAACAGTTTCTAAAAGATGATTGATAAAAACCCTTTCTGTAGTATCTACTAGCTCTTGTAATTATTTCTCTCCTTTTAGATATCATACTCTCAGCTGACTCATTCAACCAACCAACCAGCCAACCAACCAACCAACCAGCCAACCAACCAACCAACTAACCAGCCAACCAACCAGTGTTCTTGAACTCCAGGCATCCTGCCGGGAGCCCATTCCCATTTAGAGTTGCAAGTGATATACTAATAGTAAGCGCTGGTGACAAGGGGTCCTGGAGGAGGGACAGCCAGTCCAGCTTGAGGGGAAAAGAGAGGAGTAGAGAAGAATGCTGTCATGAAAGGCTTCCTAAAAGAGGTCACTTTGAGCTGAGTCCTAAGGTCAAGTGAGACTTTGCCCTATGAGAAGCTGAGGTGTGCAAGAAAGGCCTTCCAGGTGGAAGACAAAACAACTGGATTGGGAGAGCATGGATACCTCGAGCTGCAAAGTTCAAATCTCGGTTCTAGTCCTTCCTTGCAATATTAGTTTAGGAGTGGCAGACAGGATAAGGCTCCCCAAAGATGTTGCCATCCTAATCTCCATATTCCATGACTATGTTACCTGATTTGGTAAACGGATTTTGAAGATGTGATTAAGTTAAGGATCTTGAGAAGGGGAGACTACCCCAGATTATCTGAGTGAGCTTAATGTAATCACAGTGGTCCTTGCAAGAGAAGGCAGGAGGTCAGAAAAGAGAAGGAGACTCATGATGGAAATGTACGCCCAGTGATCTGGCCATGGAGCAAGGAACGCAGACAGCATCAAGAAGGTGGGAGAAGCAAGAAAATAGACCTGCCCCTAAGAGCTTCCAGAAGCAACACAGCCCTGCAGATGTCTTGGTTTTAGTCCTGTGAATCTGATAGCAGACTTCTAGTCTTCAGAACAGCAAGATAACACATTTGTGTTGTTTTAAACCACCAGGTTCGTGGTAATGAGTCACAGCAATAGGAAACTCATGCATGGGTAAGTTATTTAATACCTAGTGCCTGTTACCGCATCTGTACAATGAGACTATAATAAATACCGTGTCCATCCTAGTGCTGTTCAGAGAGGTAAGTTAACACAAAAGGAAGTGCTTAGAATAGTGCCCTACATGTGGGAAGTACCAAATTATCACATCGTGCTGAAAATGTGTCTTTTTACTCCATATGGAGTAATGCTATAGGAGCATTTTAAGCACGAATATGAAATGGCTACACATCCATAGTGAACTCAGTTTTGACAAAGGGGTCAAGAACATGGACAGTCCCTTCCCACATGGTGCTGGGAAAACTGGAGATCCATACACAGGAGAATGAAAGGAGAACACTGTCTCTCACCATATTAAAAAATCACATCAAGGCTTGGCGCCTGTGGCTCAAGCAGCTAAGGTGCCAGCCACATACACCAGAGCTGGCAGGTTTGAATCCAGCCTAGGCCCACCAAACAACAATGATGGGTACAACCAAAAAATAGCTGGGCGTTGTGGTGGGCACCTGTAGTCCCAGCTACTTGGGAGGCAGAGAAGGGAGAATCGCTTGAGCCCAGGAGTTGGACGTTGCTGTGAGCTGTGATGCCATGGCACTGTACCCAGGGCGAGAGCTTGAGGCTCTGTCTCCAAAAAAAAAAAAAAAAAAAAAAAAATCACATCAAAGAGGATTATAAACTTAAGTCTAAGACTTGGCATTATAAAACTATTCAAAGAAAACTTTGGAAAAATGCTCTAGGACATTGGTCTAGGCAATGATTTCTTGAGTAATAACTCAAAAGCACAGGCAGCCAAAGCACAATTGAACCAATGGGATCACATCAAGATAAAAAGCTTCTGCACAGCGAAGGAAACAATAAATGAAGTGAAGAGATAGACCACAGAATAGGAGAAAATATTTGCAAACTATTCATCTGCAAGGGATTACTAACTAAAATGTATATGGAACTCAGTAACTCCATAGGGGGGAAAAAATCAAGTAATCCAATTTAAAAATGGGCAAAAGATCTGAATAGACATTCCTCAAAGGAAGACACACAAATAGCCAAAAGGTAAATGAAAAAATGCTCAGCATCATTAGTCACCAGGGAAATGCAAATCAAAACTACAAGGAGATATTATCTCATCCCAGTTAAAATGGTTTTTATCGAATAGACAGGCTACAATGAACTTCTGCCATGACCCAAGGCAGTGGCAAAGCGGAGGAGACCGCGGTGCCCCATGACCCCAATTTTATCTGTAAATGCCCTTTTATTATTGTCGTCAGTACTGTTAGCTGCCCCAACCCAGAATTTGTTCCCCTCTTCTTCCTCCTTAACAGAACAATCATTTTGGTCATATATCACCCTCCTACATTCCTCCTTGGGGCAGAGACTAGATCCTGTCTGATGGAAAAGCAACCCTATTCCCTCTGCCAGTTTATGGTTCCAGAATGGGCAGGAAACACAATTCTAGCTAATGAGACATAAGAAGTCTGGGAGGGCTCTTAGTGAAAGGTCCCCCTCTCCTTGAGGAGCCACTGGAAGGTGGGCCTTTGTTATGTCTGACTGTGATGCCTGGAGCTGCTGCAACCATCTTGCTTCTGGCCTTAGGACAGAACAAAACAAGATGGCGGAGCCCAGAGATGGAAGGAACCCCTATCCTGATGACATTTCTGAACCACTGGTCAAGTGGTTCGAGTCTTTTCCACAACTGGAATTAAGGCAGTTTCTTATAACTACCAGACAAAAGTTGCCTAACACACAATCTGAAATGGTTTTATTTGTTCATGTGTTTATTATTGTCTCTTCTGCTAAGATTGTAAACTTCTTGACTATAAAGATATTAAGCCTATAATTTCTCAGTACCTGGGCTGTGCTTGACATATCATAGCTGCACAGTAATATTATTTATTTGACTTTTCTGACAGGCCTATTGGGATATGGAATGGTGAGAGAGAGGGGGGAGTCCAAGATGATCCGCTGGCTTGGGGCCCTAGTGACCAACCAGGTTGATGGAACAAAACCGGAGGTAAAACAGCCAAAACTTATGACTCCACTGGTCATTTTTATGGTAACCCTTTTGACTTCTCTCTCCACTGAGTCCCTGGCTGTTACCATGAACCATTTGTGAAAACAGTGAATGAGGGAAAAAAATGTGTGGATGCCCCAAACCAAGGCTAAACAACAGGGATTTGGCCACTTACAATTCATCAACCCACCTGTTCCTTAGTTTTTAAGGAACTTAAAAACTTCTTCTATACCCAGCATTTTTTTTAAAGGATTGTGCTAATTACTTTTATTTGTTTTATTTGTTTGTTTATTTGTTTATTTTTGGTTGTAGTTGTCATTGTTGTTTGGCAGGCCCGGGCTGGGTTCGGACCTGCCAGCCCTGGTATATGTGGCCGGTGCCCTAGCCACTGAGCTACAGGTGCAGAGCCTGTACCCAGCATTTTGTAAAATCACTCCCCACATAGGAGCAGTTCTTCTTGTCAAACAATAACAGGATTCTGATGTTAAAGGTGCCTTGGGAGAGGAAGCTGGGTTACACCTCCAGGTGTTACAGGAGGTCTGAAAGGCCCTTGCTTCACAATTTACATAAAATCCATTTGTATTGCTAAATACATATAAACTCCTCCTTCCATTGGCCCCCTCCCCTACCAACCCAAACCTCCCAGAGCAGCTGTCACTTGAGCTTTGAGATTCTGGGGCTCCTAAAAGGCTGACACAAGCCCAGAGGACCTCCCCAGGCTGTGAGGGCCCAGTGGTCTGGCCATAACCAGTCCCTCGATGGTGGGTATTGTTTTCAGGCCTTGGAGGTTGCTCTTTATTTTTAAACTATGTCTATTCTCTCTGCTCTCCTGATTTTCAGGAGAAAGTCTTCCTCTCCTCTTTCCTTGGTGACAGACTGAGCTGTGCGTGAGACTCCCACCCACTCCTGCTTCTGTAGACTAAGTGCTTGGCTGGCAGACACAGCTCACTTTCAGAGGTGTCGGTGCAGAAGTTATCACCTCTGCCTGCTTGACAACTTGACGTTCTCTGCCCCAGGACTACAAGAGCATAGCCAGTCTGGAAATCAATTCGCTCTTTGTTGCTTCTTTCCTCTTCAATTTTTAAACAAAGAAAACAGACGCTAAGGGTTAAAAGACAGGTGCAGAGGAAAAAGCCTGCTCTCGGATATTGTTTGACTCACCCTTTTATGGAAGGGAGGGATTGTTTCTATGGCTTTATTGCGATATAATTGACAAGTAAAAACTGTATATGTTAGAGGCATCCAGCGTGATGATTTCAGTGAGGCACTCTGAGGTACGTGCACACTGGGAAATGATGACCACCGTCAAGTTAATTAACACATCTGTCACTTCCCCCAGCTACCTACCATTCGGGTTTTTTTGTGTGTAATGAGAACACTTAACATCTATTCCCTCAGAAAATTCCAACTATATGACACAATGTTATTAACCCTAGTTCCCTGGCTGTGCGCTAGATCAGCAAAACTTATCCCTCTTATAATTGAAAGTGCGAATCCTTTGACCAACATCTCTCCTTTCTCCCACCCTCAGCCCTTGGCAGCCTGTCGCACTCTCTGCTGGTGTGAACTTGACTTCCAACACATGTGAGATCATGTAATGTTTGTCTTTCTGTGCCTGGCTTATGTCATTTACCCTAATGGCTTCCAGGTTCATCCATGTTGTTACAAATGACAGAATGACTGAATAATATTCCATTACATATGTCCCATTTTCTTTATTCATTCATACCTTGTTGGACTCTTAGGTAGATACCCTATCTTGGCTAATGTGAATAATGCTGTAATGAACAAAGGGAATGTGGGTATCTCTTCAACATACTGATTACGTTTCCTCGGATGTATATCCATAAGTGGGATTTCTGGATCATACAGTAGTTCTACTTTTATTTTTGAGGCACCAACTTATACTTGATGAAGGTGGAGGGGCCAGGGGAAGGGCTCTCCGTTGTTGTCAGAGGTAGGCGGAGGCCCTGCAGCCACTGATTGACAGGGTCCTCCAGAAAGGGACGGCAGCACAGTCCTGGGAAAGGAAGTGCGCGCGATATGAAGCTCCCTTTGGTGCTCAGTGTACCCCAAACCATTGCATTCTTAAGAGACAACACGAGGCAGAGGGCGTTGGCTTTGAAGCGGTTGGCGGGTGCTCAAATGCTGTGTATCTTTAGCTAAGGCCGCTGCCGCGTGGGCGGGGTCGCGCTGCGAGGGGCCGGTCAAGTGCTTGTTATTTCCACTTGCTCCCCACCCGGTCCACGCTGCGCCTCCGTTTGCCCTGTGGCCCAGGAGGCGCACCGCTAGGGACAGTTCATCAAGGCTCCTTTGCCGGATGGCCCCTGGGTGCTTACGGCGGATGGAGACACCTGCAGGGGACAGAAGGGAAACACGTTCCTTCCGGGACTGGCTGGGGAACAGCCCCTCCCCCGCGCCCTGGCAGTCAGGGGCCCCGGAACACGCGCCCTCTTTCTGGCCCTGCGGCCCTAGCGGTGGTAACAGCTCCCGGCGTTGCGTTTTCTGGTATCTCCCAGCCCCTGGTAGCTTCCTTTAATTCTGCCTGCGCTTCTGTAAATAGTCTCCTCATTACATTTTTTTCAGTTGAACGCTTTGAAGCGTGCCATCTGTTTCCTGCCAGGCTCTGGCCGACACCGTCACTAACCCTTCTTTTCATTGAGGTTTAAAATAAGTTGGCGACGCCTGTGTACCCAGATTGAGTAGCCAACACCTGCAGCTTGCGGGCTGAGCTGGCAAATGAGACCGTCTTTCCAAGGTCCTCAGAGCTCATCACTTTGAATACGGTCCTTATCTATTCATCACTTTGTTGATGAATTATTCACCTAACCTGGGTTTGTGTTTGAAGTGAAGTAGGGATAGCGCAAATTTAGGAAGCTATGGGACAGAGAGCTATAGCAATTGCTTAACATTCTTGTGCTTCAGTTTTCCTCATCCTTAAAATGGACATAATACGTGGATCATTACAAAAGTTTTGAGATACACAAAAATCAAGAAATGTAAAATCTACATGGCTGGAAACAGATGAAGCCCTCCAGCAACACCAATAAGCCAAGCAAGATGAAATTTGCATGGGTGAATCAGAAAGGACGCTGTTGACTCTGTTTCTTGGAAGTGAAATAATGGACCATACCATCGTTTCTGTCTCAAAACTTTTGTAGTGACCTATGTAATAGCACTACCTTATCTTATAGGGTTTTCACGAGTGTTAACTAAATTTAAGTGTGTGAGGCACATAATAAATCCTCAATAAGTGGAAGGCATTATTATTTTACTTTTTAGTTTTTGAGACAGACTCTCACTTTGTCACCCTCAGTAGAGTGCCATGGTGTCATAGCTCACATCAACCTCAGATTCTCTTGCCTCAGCCTCCCAAGTAGCTGGGACTATAGGCACCCACCACACCTGGCTACTTTTTTTTTTTTTTTTTTTTTTGGCTGGGGTCAGGTTTGAACCCACCACTTCCAGTATATGGGTCTGGTGCCTACTCCTTTGAGCCACAGGCACCGCCCACATCTGGCTACTTTTAGAGATGAAGTGTTGCTCTGGCTCAGGCTGGTCTCAAACCTGTGGCCACAGGCAATCCACCTGCCTCAGCCTCTCAAATGCTGGGGTTACAGGTGTGAGCCACTGTGCTTAATATTATTTTATTGGAGGACGGATTTTACTTGGAAGTAAATGCGAAAGTTTGAAATCTAGCTGTACCATTAAATACCCGGATGACCTTGTAATGGACAGAGAGTGTGGGGGTGGGGGGCAGTGAGTGAGGCAACTACAAAGGTGCTGCTAATTACCTGAAGGGTCCAGCCCAGGGGCCAGGAGGTCCCTGGTAGGTCAGCTTAGTGGGACCAGAGACTCAATGAAAGCCCAAGTCTGTCTTGTGAGGTCTGCATTTACATTTCTCCTATAGCGGCCCTCTCTTTCTAGGAGCCAATGTGTCAGATGCTGCTTGGTGAGTAGATCCTGCTCCTCCCTCCCCAGAGTGGCCCTTTGTAGCTTGGTATTCCTGCACAAAGGCACAGAAAGAAGGTTACTGCTATGGTGTCTTACTCTAGACACCAACCACCCATCTGTAACCTGCCTTGGCCTCCTTGTACTTCAGGGACAGCCTGCTGGATCAGCCCCTCTGTGTCTTTCTGACTTCTCACAGCACAGCTGAGGACCACAGGATGCCCTGAGCCCAACTGAGCCTGGCCTGATGCAAATGCTACTACTGACAAGGGACCAAAGGCTATTACCAAGCTGTCCAAGCATCTGTCTGCTCAGGGCCAGTGTGCAGGCAATAGATATATACAAACAATAGCAGAGTTGACCAGTAGAGGGACTGTAACAAACTGGTCAACATATGGAGTTGGGTAACATAAGGAACTAGGCCTTCTGTACTGAAACGTACATGTGGTGCATCTCCGGTCTATGAAAATTATGTCAACTTAAGCAGGTGGTCAATGTAGGAAGATGGTCAACTATGGAGGTTCTGCTGTATTTTCCTTCATCTCTCGGTTCTCCTCCCTTCTGCTTCTGCCTCCTTTTTTCTGGCCGACATACTGTTCTGTGACTTTCTCTTGATTGGCATGAGGCAATGGGATGATTGGCATGGGGCAATGGGATGTTTCTGCATACCTATTTGGGTATTTTTAGAAGCTGACTGACTGACTGACCCAGAATGGTTTGTTTTTGTTTTTGTCAGTTGACAGAGACACCTGCAAGGCACTGTGTGTCCTCTGCCTGGCCTGCTCATCAAATGCCATTTCAAAAGTACAAATGCCTTGTACTTCAGGGACAAGGTGGCTGTGGGCTCTGGGGAGCCCTGAGCATAGGCTGTGGGCTCTGGAGGGCCCTGAGCATAGGCAGCCTCATCCTGCAGCCCTGACTGGCTGACAGGGGACATCTACACTTACTTTACCCAGCCCTCCCCTCTCAGAACAGAGAAGGACATCAGAGGTGTAGAATAGTGGGCTGACTTATTGAATAAGGGCACGCAGAGATTCTCCACCCAAAACTCATCCACCCAATTTCCTCTTTCACTTTGAGACAATTCTGTCCAGTCCCATCGTTCAAGCCCACTTGGGTACCACCTGTGAATTATCCAGGTGCAGAGCAGACAGAAGCCTCTTCCACTTCAACGTGTTCTCTGAGTCACCTCTGCCTGAGATGACATTTTTAATGATTCTTCTGTTTGCAAATGTGAATACCGAGTTTGAAATGCTTACTCTTAAAATAATAAAAAAGAAAAACATGCCTCAGTAACAGAGTGGAGCAAGCAGAAGAAAGGATTTCTGACACTGAAGACAAAGCTTTTGAATGCTCCCAAACCTTCAAAGAAGAAGAGAAATGCAGAGCAAAAACAGACCACTCTCTCAGAGAGCTCTGGGATAACTCAAAGAAAAGCAATATTTGTCTTATAGAGATCCCCGAAAGTGACGAAGTGGCTTCACAAGGCAAAGAGTCTCTTCTCAATGAGATTATGAAGGAGAACTTTCCAGATATGCCAAGGGACTCCGAAATTCAGATAGCAGACAGTTTCAGAACTCCAGCACTACTCAACCCAAATAAGACATCCCCCAGACACATCATAATCAATTTCACTAAAGTTAATATGAAGGAGAAAATTCTGAAAGCTGCCAGACGAAAAAAACCATTACCTACAAGGGGAAGAATATTAGAATAACTGCAGATCTCTCTGCTGAAACCTTTCAAGCTAAAAAAGGATGGTCATCGACTTTTAATCTCCTGAAACAAAATAATTTTCAACCCAGGATCTTGTACCCAGCTAAACTGAGCTTCATTTATGACAGAGAAATTCAATACTTCAACGACATTCACATGTTGGAGAAATTTGCCACAACTAAACCAGCTCTCCAGGACATTCTTAGACCTATCCTCCATAAAGACCAGCATAATTCTCCACCACAAAAGTAAACCCACCCAGAAAATTTTTGATCAAATTC
>CAUYPK010096353.1:0-19152 GCA_963574355.1 Loris lydekkerianus
TAGATTCCATCCATTCACTATACTTTTCTAACTGAGTTGTCCTACATGCAAGTACATGTTTTTAATGTTGTCTGTCTTCTGTGCTGTTCCTGTAAGTTTGCTATTAAAATACATTAAACTGTAAAAAAAAAAAAAAAAAAAGAACTATAGATTGCACAATTTCTGCTCTGGTACAAAATGTGACTTTAAAGCCACAGGGAATTCAGTCTCATTAATTTACTGATGTACCACAAATATTAAATATGAAACATGTAATGCTTTTTGAAAATTTGACTACCTTAAGTTTTAACAAAATTCAAGGAAATAAAGTTATTCTCTTTAATTATAAAACAATTTATTAGAAAAAAATGTTTAAAACTACTGCCAACCTATAAGGTATTCCATCTTTTACTTCATTTCCTGATATTAGAAAATTGTTTGCAACAAACAATAGAATAATTTATATGAATAAAATTAAGGCTTCAAGTAGGAGGCAGTACTGAGCAAAAGAGCTACAAATTCAACACAGATCACAAAACCTCCCTCTTGCCCAAACAGCTTTGTCTTAAGAAAAAAAATTAGAGTGACTAATATCAGTAACATGGGCCTGTGATGTTTTTAAAAATAAAACGTCTAAGAGAGATTGCAAACACATTTTACCTTTTAAAAATTAATAACTCAGAATGATCACAAAGATGCTTCGCTTTACCACAAACTGATTCTGAAGCTCTGTTCGGTGTTGATTTTGCAACCCCAGTACAGGCATCTCAGAACCACTGTGACAAGAGGATCCGAAGGAGATGAATGAGATCATTCTATTGATAAGGTTGCAATCGATCTAAAGCAGACCTTTTTTAAATTAGCAAAATGCTGCAGCACTTTAGGATGTGTCACCAACAGCCCTTCTCCATGAAAAATGCACTGTCTTATGGAAAAACTAATTTTGTAAATTAAAAATATTTCTCATCACAAAAGAAGCATTGCTACACCTATTTTTCCCCAATTCATTATTACTGCAGAGACAGATTCTCAAGGTAGCCTACACTTTTATATCTGGTTGCAAAATAGCCCACTTCTCAAAGATCATTTAAAATGAGTTGTGTCTACTAATTAAAGTCAATGTCTATGGCTGGAAAAGTCAAAAGAAAGGTTCCTCAAAACACAGATAGGGATAAATCTTAAATTAATTCTGATCCCATTAAAATGAAGACATCTTTAGCAATACTTGAAATGACTTCATTCAAAATCAATAACCTCCTGAATTAATCTGAAGAAAGCAAAACTAACCCTCCACTTTCTTAGAAGGAAGAAAGTCGAGAAGAAATCTTAGATGGCAAAGGGGCTGGCCTGAAACCTTCTAAACATAACTGTTGTGTAGTAAAAGGAAGTCGATTTCTTTTTCCTTCAACTAAAAATTGTCACAGAAACTCTTCCAATATACACACACATGATGGACGGATGGATGGGTAACAGACAGAACTTTATTAATACTCTTAGAAAGCAATTCTCAAAGTAGAAATCAGCTTCAGAATGACCTTGGGCATGTGCTAAAATTTCAGATTCCTGGAGTCTCTGAAGGTATGACACGGGATCTGCAGTTTTACACTCTTCCCAGGTGATGACTTTTCGAGTAAGGTTTCAGAGCCACTGCCATAGAAAAACCTGACTGTACACATCTTCCTGTGTGTACAGAATGGTCCTGGTAATATCCAGATTTCTCTCCGCAGGCTTAGAGCACAGTAATCAGAAGTCAGAGAGGCCACGGCACCAACTCTAATTCTTCCCTTGATAATCTAACTTTGGCTGAATACATAAACTTTGAGATTTGGCTTCCTCGTATGAAAATAAGGATCTTAATACCTCATAGAGATGTTTTAGGGACTGAAAGAAAATTTACCTTAGGAGTCTGACACACAGGAGGCTCTCAAAGATACTATAATTAGTTCAGTCCCCACAGTGACAATTAACTTATTCTGCAGCTGGTCTACAGAATGTACCTCAAAACAGCAACCAATAAAAGAAACTGGCTGTTTTAGGGTGGTGTGCTCCTAATTTCCCAAGGCAAATTACCTTGGGCATCTGATGAAACGCTGAGAATTTTTATTACTATTTCTTAAAATTAATTTTGTGAGGGTGGGCAGAAGAGAGACTGCTGGGCAGCTTAGGAAAAAATTAAGGAAAGAAGCGAAAATAATTGGTTCTAAAGGAAAGGTAAATTTTGAGGTTTTCTCAGGGCTCAAATTGAGCTGCTGGTACTTTTAAAAAGGTGGCAAGTGAATTTGTGTAGATTTCACATTTAAAATTAGGACATAATGTGCCACCTTCAGCACTGTGAAATTGATTTCTTTAATTTTAAATTTACATGGTTTCACTGCTTTGCTTCATATAGTCACATCTTGATTATTCCTTTCATTCCTTTGTGCTTTCTCAACCTTCAGGTGTCCCTGATTAAGATTCCCTCCACCAGAAAGGCACAGGGCACAGGACAAAGAGCCTTGGGTTTGTAACTGCTCCAGGTGAGGATGACAGGGACAGAGCCCCAGGAAGAGTGGGTGTCAACAACATCTGCTTCTCCCAACTGTTCACTGTACTCAGCCAATTAGTGGGATCAGGAAGTAACATGCTAATAAACAGTTCTAACACTGAAATGGAGAAAGGAAACAAGATTTTTTCCATTGCTTAGAAAAAAACTGGCTCTGGGCCAAGTTACAAAGTTACCAAAAAAAAAAAAAAAAAAAAATCACTCAGCAAGAAGAGAAGGTTTAATTCTTATTTAGCACATACAGTTAAGAATATATCGCTCAAGAAGTAGTATAATAAAAAAAAAAAAAAAAAAAAAGAGAGAGAAGTAGTATACTCCAAACTGGTATTTGTGAAGAGAGAGTTGCACATTATCTTTCAGATCTTCACACAGATTTTAACTCATAAGTGATGCAATTTCTAAATTTGGGGCACGTTCCATTTCCCCAACTATCTCTGCCCACATCATCTAAACTGTTTTGTATGCCCAGACACTCCATAAACACACTGATGTGCACAATAAAAAAAGCAATCACTTTGATTGTACTTTGCCTGCATGGAAGGTGGTTTTGTATATTTAACACACAACTGTGGTAGAAACTTCCGAGTGATTCAGTTGGATTGAGAATAAAAAAAGTATTTTAAAACGAACCTCCATTTTCAATGAGCAGTTTTAGGACGATGCAGTGACTTCTGGGAGGTAGCAGCTGTCAACATAAGGAATGGATCCTTAACACAGCCTTTTGCAACCCTAGTGTCCTCTGCCTGTGAGTGAGGCTCTGTGTCCTCATTATAAATTCTTCCCTGTTGACGTGGTAGCCAGAAGGTTCCAGGGCCATGTCACACAGGTGAACAGAATAATCCCCTCCTGTATGATTACGAGTCAACTATGGTACACAGAAGTGGAGTGGCTTGAAAAAAAGTGAATGGTAAGTCAAAATAAAGGAGAAAAAAAGATAGCCTGGCTTTTTTTTTTTTTTTTTTTTTTTAAGTTGTTCTTAGCTCACAGAGATACTGAACTTTCTTTATTATTTCTTAAGTTTAAATACCTCCTTTTCCTTCATGGCCATCAATGCATTTCCCCCCTTTAGCTCTCAGACTCTTGTGGACTAATATAACATTAATATAACATTTTTACTCTTAGAACTAAACAGTGTACGAACCTCAGAAGGATCTGCACTCCAGCTATAAATTTTGGGAATCATCATCTCACATAGTTTTTCCTACCTCCTTTCGTAAAGAAAGAAAAGCCTAAATTATCTTTTCTTCCATAGTTACGCCAGCCAGAAGTTAACTTGTCCTTAAAAACCACTGACACACAAATGATTCAGCCATTTACTCGACAGACAGCCATTCTGGGCCCCTCCACCCTTCAGCTTCACTCTTTCAGGAAAGGCGCAGGGCTCTGAAGTGAACACGGTGCAGGTGTGGCTGGCACGCCCCAAACAACGTGGCTATAAGCCAATACCCTGTTACCCATTTTTTCTTATATTAGGCAGGCCTGTGCTTCCTCAGATCTATATCTAACTTAGAAGAATAAAATTTAAAATTAAATGGAAGGTAATCCTTTCATAATGTTCAGAAATAAGAAAATAAAGAAAAAATTACATCATGTTCTAAATTTTTCTAGATCACTTATTTCCTCAAAATAAATACTGGCATATTAGAGTTTAAAACGTCAAGTACGGTCAAGGTTCTGTGGAAATTAGTGGAGACGTGAAGACCAGGCGCTTTGGCATCAGGAAGTGACTTGAATCATGTGGTCTCCATGGCAACAGCCTTGGTGCTCACATCAAAGGGCTTCTCACATGCACAGCATGCCGTGGTGTTTCTGACGAGGGCCTGGACCATGGACTTGTTCTCCTGGTAGGCAGGGGTCCTGTGCGTTCCCCTGAACTTAGGGATGCTGATGGGTGAGATTATCAGCCAGAGGAGAGTCTACCAGATGACGAGGAGCACTTTGAATAAAGATTTATTCAAGAATAATTTATAAATATCTTGTGTATTTTCAACTTACTTTTAGTCAGATCCACAGAAAACCAAGGTGTTTTGAGTCATGATCATTATTTAACACCAGGGCTGCTCTATAACCAGGCACACTCCCAGAGGTGATAGCTTACTATTGAGATGGGTTTTATTTCTGTGCAGATTTCGTGATGGGTCTCACCTGCCTTCACCTGGTTCTAATCAACCTCATGCCCCCTTCACTCACTTGCCAACTTCACTAGTTTATTGGCTTGGTACATTTCAACGGCCACACAGTGGAAAGCATGTTAACCACTCCACCCTGTTTATATTTTAATATGAGTGGCTTTTAATTACATCTCCAACATGCAAAGTTTTGTTACAATTGTTCTAGCACGGGGACTATGTGTGCCATTTGTTACTGAAAACATTACAGTTTTGGGTAACTTCCAACCCGGTCTTGACAGACACAGGAGAGAAGTTGGAGTAGGGTGATGAAGTTGTGGTTAGAAATGGCCTCTGGGTTCCCAGCTTCTCTGACAACTTGTTTTCTTGTCTTTGGAACTAACATGGTCTCACAAAGGCAAGGCAAGCTCTGGGAGGTTTTTTCAGTTCTTTGTAATAAAATCCACACTTACTGCAGGGAGTACTTCAGTAGATCTGTTCTCAGTGACTAAAATTAATCTGGGCACCTTCACTCGCAAGTGACGCACAAGTCCCAGAGCCTTGCTCTGTTGTGAAACTGGCGCTCAGATTAATGAACAAACACTGTGGCGAGGGGGAAATGTGGACAGCTTGGTGGGGCTGCTCCTTCCCACTCCTCTCACGCCTGCTCCTCTGCACACCTTACTGAGCCTATTCAACGATCCACGGGTCTGTGACACCACTTGTTCTCCTAAGTCTTTCATCATATACGGTCACTCAGCTACTCTCTTCTTGAGAGTAAACCCAAACGTTTCTGAATAAACGAAAAACAGAAATCTAACAATCTGTTGTACTTGGGTCTGACAGGCTGACCACAACAGAAAAAATTCTAATGTTGTGATGCTTATTTCATCAATATTTACTGACAGATATTCTTAAGTTGCAATTCAAACTTGGAGGAAGAGGCAATAAGTCCGTTTTCTCAGCAAAGTGTGATACAGGTTACCAGGGGAGTGCGCAGGAAGTCACAGGGAGGGGACACAGTCGAGATTGGTAGGCTGGGTGCCAGAGAGGGTTTCCTTGGGAAGGTGAACGCTGAGCTGAGTACAGAGTGACAGTAAGAAGAAGGCGGGCTATAAAGAACTGGAAGTCTAAGTTGAAGAGGGACATTTGAAGCAGAATAAATAGTATAACATGCAGGGGCACAGACACAGGAACTGCAAGTATTGTCAACTTCTGATTAACCACAGTAATGGGGGTGGAGGGCAGGATGGGCACCCAGGATCAGGCAAGGCCAAGGGAAAAAGTCATGCACATTTCACAATGAGTTAAAAGCTGGCATGGTGGCTCAGCGTCCGTAGCTCAGAGGTTAGGGCGTGGGCTACATACACAGAGGTTGGCATGTTTGAACCTGGCCTGGGCAAGCTAAACAACAATGACAATTGCAACAAAAAATAGCCGGGCATTGTGGAGGGAGCCTGTAGTCCCAGCTACTTGGGAGGCTGAGGCAAGAGAATGGCTTAAGCCCAAGAGTTTGAAGTTGCTGTGAGTTGTGATGCCACAGCACTCTACCAAGGGGTGACATAAGGAGATCTCTGTCTCAAAAAAAAGAAAAAGAAAGAAAGAAAAGAAACAAACAAACCTGGCATAGTGGAGATAAAATGGAACTACTATAAAGTATTTTTCCAAATAAATATTCTGCTTTTTAAAAGATGTCTGGCTTGAAAATGCTTGCATTGGGATGTGAGAATGCCTTCTTCATAGGTGCACAGCTTTCTCAGATAAACTTTTCTTTTCCAAATGATCATGGGATGGGTGGGAGGGAACAAAGAATAAAAGATGGGCTCTTGGGGGTTGGGGAAGAAAATACCAACATATTTATAGGGATAATTTTATTTATTGATTTCTTATAGTAAATGTGATTCATGAGATAGTGAAATGCCTTTAGAACAATAAATGTTAACACAAGGGTCCCTACAGCCCTGCTAGATGTACTTTCGTTATGTAGTTCTTTGCAAGGCAAGAATCGTTTCATATTAAAAATAAAATATCGACGCACTTTCTATTTGGAATGATGAAAAAGTTCTGGAGATGGTGGTGATGGTTGCACGTCACTGGGAATGTACTTAATGCCCCTGATCTGCACCCTTCAAAGTGGTTACATGGCAAATTTTATATTATGCACATTTTACCAAAGTAAAAAATTTTTTAAATACGTGAAAGAATACAAAGTTATGATTTATAGGAGAGAAATGTTTATGTAGGATAAAAGGGTATCAGTGAAATTTAGCAATCTATGGACTCACTGTGACTATAAAATATATAAATTGCCACCAATTATTGACCAGCCACACGACATGAGTCCTTTGATATTGGGTATTATTCCCATTTTAAAGATGAGGACTACATATTACTAGGATAGAAAGCATCATTTGCATGCAAAATTTGAAAGACCATTGTATAGAAGTTATTGCTACTATCCTGAACATCAAGTGGGGTTTGTTGTTGTTTTTACTTACCTCATTAAATGCATTTTAAAAGGTTATCTATAAACTAGTTTCTCTGGAACTAAATAACAACGCAAGCATTACAAGTTTTCTTTTTTCTTTTTAAATGAACAATTTAGATTTTAATTGAAGGGAATGTGTCTATCCATGAGCTAATCATTTTCTCTGCAAATTAGAAGAGAGAAGTAGATTATCGATAAACGTACCTAGCTTGATAATATTCTTTTAAGGACTTGAGTTATTTCGAGGTTTATATAGGAGTCCTTGTCTACGTGCCCAAATTTGGCAAAAGTATAACATTTTATAGCGAAGACCGTTATTTTAAACAATGTATGCCACCCAAATCTAATTTTGAAAAAGCGATTTGAGTAATAATTTCCTGGTACAAAACCTATTCTTCTTTAGGGAACGTTTTCATCTGAAACTGAAAGTTATGTGTTCGTGATGAAAGAGAAAAACGACTTAAAATACTTGGAAGAGCTAATCTCACACTATCAAACAATAGAATGTTTTCTTTTTATTGTTTATAAGAATCTGGAGTCTTGATCCTTTGCACATATTTTATAAATTCCAGAACTTTCTGAGGCTAAGGATTAGCCTATGGCTCTAGTCCTGGGATTCCTATCTACCTATTCACTGAGAGCCTACTGTGGGGCCAGGCGCTGGTATCAGGTATTGATGAACAAGACAGACATAGTCCCTTGCTCCCAAAATGGAAATAAAAATTAAGCAAAAATTGTATCTCTGTGTGCATATATATGTCCTTATTAGTCCTATAAAAGAAATATACAAGATGGTGGGAAAACTAAACATAAGAGGAGGGACCTAATTTGCCACTAATTCTAATGAGCCAAGAGAAAAAGTCTTTGAAGTCAGAAAAAATAGGTTTAATCCTGCATCCTCTAGTTTGTAGCTGTGTCACTTAACAGCTGTGCTACTGAACCTTTCTAAACTTTAGTTTTCTTACCTGTAATGTGAGGATAGTATTCCTTTTTCTTTAGGGGTTACTTTAAGAGTTAAGGTATGTAAAACGCCAAACAATACAGCTACATACATAATAGGTGCCACTGTCCTTCGTGAGAGCTGGCTGAGGGCCAGGCGCCCTTGTTATACAACACTAACTGAGCATGGAGCCAGGTGAACCCTCGCAGCATGGAAAATCATGTGACTTCTCCATCATACTGTGTCAAATTTTGGAGACACAAACCAACAATTTTATCATGTGAAAACTCACTCTAGGGTTTATGTAACAGAAAGTCAACTGGAGGAGGAAGAATATTCTTTTGTAATTATTGAGACAATTCAGATAATTCAGAAAATTTAAAAATTCTGAAAAAACTCTGAAGTCTGTCTTCCTTTACTAGTACAATGGAGACGGAGCACGTTTATCACCTGTGCAGATGTCCAAATGAAGCCTGAGAAGTGTGAATCGGTAGAATGGTTTCTGGTCAGGAAGAGATGTTTAAGATGGCTCCAGTCTGATACAGACCCGTGAATTTCCTGCACAGCTGGCCACTTCCTACTGCACTTGGTGTAGTGACAACCTGGCATCCTGCAAAGTTTCCCATTTTCTTTATCCAAATGGATAATTTTGCCCAAAGAGATTACTCTGTCATACAAGTTTTCATGTGGAGAGCTGGCAGAATGGTTGCTGCCTCATGTGATCAAACAACAGCAATAACAATCACGGGGGTGGGGGGGGAAGGGGACGGGTGCAGCACGATTAGAGTCATGAATTATTCTCAGGGCAAAAAATTATTGCTTTGAAAATAAACTCCATGAAATTACTGATTGTCTGTTCCTTTCAAAAATTACCCAAAGTGGAGAGGAATAAAATATAACACAAATATCAAATGTAATGTGAATATACTAACTGGGCCCCCACTAGACAAGAAGATAATTCTGAACCATGAGGCTGAATGCAACTCTCATATGGTAAATGAAGAATCTTAATAAACATGATAGTTCCCATTAAATGTTGTTCCATTATCATTAGTACACAGTTGAGACTTTATACAGAATGGATAGCTTTACCTTCAAGGCTATTTATAGCAAGCTAATAACAGAGACCCCAAAGACCTCAATTTACATAAAAAGGAGGCCAGGCCACATTCACTCAGGTGCACCAATCACAGCCGCGTAGACAAAAGCTCTAAGAACTCATAATCGCTTCTTTTTGGATTTTGCCAGGGATGGCTGGCTAATTGGAGGAACTCATGGAAGTACCTTGCAATCCAATTAGCACTTCAGTGCAATTAGTGGTTGAGGCTTCCCTATTCTGCAGAGACTGGCTTTGATCTTGCAGTGAAAAGTGTCCTTCCTTAAAGCTGTGGTTTTGATTTTTTTCTCAGTAATTAGTGCTAATTGTAAACCCAAGCCTGACCTGCTATAAACAGAGTGTTTTACCACATTTGACACTAGGACCTTAAATCAGTGTTCTCTTTTGTCTATATTGTACTTGCTTATTAGAAATCTGGCTATTTTGCTCATCATTTGATGCACAATGGATAAGTACATACTAAAGTCAGCGGAAACAAATGCCTTGATCTTAAGAGCTTGTGTGGGTATTTTCACTGATGTCTTTCAAGCCCAGTTACCATAAAAGTAGTTGATTGAATTTCACTTAAGGAATATACTGTAGTTTTTCTACACAAAGAATGACTATTCAAAGCGGTTTCTAAAGAGGTTTAAAGACCCTTGTATGTTTGGAAAATAAAAACAAAAGATGAAAATGGTCCTTTCATGGGCTCAAACACAAAGAACTGCATAAATTAACTGCGGAAGCCTGCTGGAAAAGTACCTATGTAACAATGTCTGCTGAATCGCATTGTTGTTTACAGTTGATAAACATGAATTAAGATAGAGGCCAGTGAGACATCTCTGTGGAAATAATACGCTGTGAAATATAGAATCCCAGACTTCCTCAGGGTATAGAGAAGACCTTTTAAATTAACACACTGTTTCTATGCAAATGCACAGCATCTGGATGTTAGATAGTACAACCCCTCGAATAAGTTTTTAGACATAGTCCATTCCATTATTCAGTAAACGCTTTCTTCATGGAAAAAATTATAAATGCAGTCCAAGTTATAGTGTTAGACGTTATGAATTAGGATCAATTTAGTGATATTGCAGTAGACATATTCTAATACAATAGATGGAAAAATATGTATCTAAATACTATGGCACCAATTAGCACTCCCTGGAATTGCTGTGTTGGTGACTTCCCCGCACCCCCAGTGGAAAAAAAAAGCATCTAGAAATGGTATAAAGGATGATACAATTGATATCGAAACAATCAAAAGGCAGGATGGGCTCTTGGTGACTTTCCTTGATTTTATGTTTTATAAATTATTTTATCTATTTTGAAACCAAAGTATTACATACATAAAGTTTAAAAATCAAAAGATAATGAAAAAACCTATTATACCTCTTCTCCAGTGAAACTATTTGTCAGTCTTCCAAGCTGTTAAGTTGGGTCTTCCTTCCATATTCTGAACCCGGTTATACTCCAGCAGTCCTCAGAGGGACAGGCCTGGCTGTCTACATTTTGGAGTTCGTCAGGAGAAGGGGCTGGAGACTCATTACGCATTTACTAGCAGACTTCCACTGTAGATCCCACCCTGGTCCTCTTCACTCCCCATCATCCTGAGGCTCTCTGATTCAGGAGCAGTGAGGTCCTTTAACAAGGGACCATGAGGCTGTAGGGGACAGGGAGGTCACAAAGTTGTGGCCTGTACACACTTTCAAGCCATCCCTGTCTTCACTGCCTTCACCTTCTGTCACTTTCTGGGCTCCAATGTCTCAGATCTTTCTGGGGAAGCAAATTGGCTGGCTGTTCTTGGGCACTGTCAATCTGGAAACACTTGTGTGACCTCACTTCTGTCAACTAAATCACTTACCATGCCTTAAAAAAAACTTTTTGTGGTGAAATGTATACAACAAAATTGGCTATTTTAACTATTTTTAAGTGTGCAATTCAGTGGGATCAATTCCACTTGTGCTGTTGGACAACAATCGCCACTCTCCACTTCCAAAACTCCTCGAAACCCCACCATTTAACACTCTCCTATTTGCTTCCAGCTTTGCAGGTTATGTTTGAGGATGACAAGGATCTCCTATTTTAATCACCATTGGAATTTATGTTTGTATTTCTTTTTTCCTTGTTTGGGGGTTGATTGTCAAGAAAATTGTGCAGAAACAGCTTCATACTTTCATTGTAAAAGCAAAGTTCCACCTTCTCTTTTAAAGGTAGGATGACTCTTGCTCAGAATGGTTTAGTAATATGCTCTGGGTATCAATATGATTTAGTGTCATGAAAAGATTAGAACCCAATTTGCATAACTATTCACTCATCTATCAACTATACTCTTCACATAATTATTGGCTTCCTTGTGAGTTATCTTATTTTTTGCCTACAGTTTTAAATTGTATATAACAAAAGAGACTGAGGATGACATTTCTACAGCTATAACACTAACTGTTGAACATTTGCTGGTTAGGAAACTACATCTTCCTAATTCTTGTGGTGGAAGTAACTAGAAAGTTGAAGAATAGAATCAAATCTCTAGAACTTTTTAGATGTAAAATATGGAAGAACTTGCTGACCAGTGTTGACAGGTAAGTTTATATCCCCTTCTCCTAGAACTGGAAAACTATATTTTAGGATCTGTTTAATACAACATTTTTAATATTTCAACTAGCATACATCCAAAATTAGATATAAATAATACCTTAAACATATTTCAACTAGCATACATCTAAAATTACATATAAAGGATACCTTAAACATCTAATAATATAGTAGCAAAAAGGATAAAATAACATTCTCTGCAACTGAATGTAGCTTTCTATGTTAGAAATCCTAACTTCCTATATTGTATAAATCACTGTAGCCACCTATCTAATGGTGAGATAAATTATTTTATCTAATCTTAAGTATTACCTGCTTCAATGATGAACTTCAAAGGAAAGGGTTTTTAAAGGATGGTAAATAAAAATATGTTGTGATTTTCTCATTTTTTTGAGATTAAAAAGAAGTGTTCCCAGTTGGAGGTATAATTGACAAATAAAAACTGTACACAGTTAACATGGAGGTGATGCTTTGCTTGCACGTTAAGTTTTAAACCTATAATTGATTTGTGTGCGTTAGAAGAAAGAAAGGGGAATAGTGAGGACAACCAGATAGAAGAAACAAGGAGCAGTGCTCTCCATGGTAACTGGAGGCTTCTGTCTTATGGATGAAAGAACTGAGGCCCAGAAAGGCTATACAACTTGCCCGACATCACTTACGGCTGTAAGTGAAGCACTAGGATTTGAACCCACATCTAGCGCTATCAACTAAGCTCCAGGCAGCAGATTAAAGAGTTCTTGGGGACTCACAAGCAAAGTTTATTTATGTGAATAAAGTAAACCCAGAAGTAAGCATAAAGTATTACAGTGTACTGATCATGGTGAGAGCAGGGCAATTTCTTCTCATCTGAAGAGGCAATTTATTCTCTTCTTTTAGAGTAGACACATCTGTTACTCTTGATAAACTATTCATAAATATGGAAAACACTGGACTAGACTCACTAAAGTATGCTCATGAAAAATGTAGTTGAAAAATGTGTTCTTACTTTTAAGTGAATGTGATGACTCATTATAAAAACCCATTGAACCACAACACAATTCTTTTAACACTGAACTTATTTTACATGCCAACAATTTGCCAAAGAACCCAGAAATAAACAAAAATGACCTCTGAGCAAGGATGAGGAGGGAGAGCACAGCGAGTGCACCTTCCACCCCAGAATGGCTGGCGCTGACTGGAGCACAGTCACTCTTATTTTAGGTACAATTCTGATAAGACTAGTTTTTCCCTTGTAATCCAAAGCACACCAAAAGCAGTAAACAGGAGTGAGACACTGCTGAAAGTAGGAATACCGGAACGTCAAAACATCCAGAAACGACCATGATAAATTTAAAAAATTCAGCCCCAAACTTAAAACACGTTATCTAGTGCTTTAGAGACAGAGTCTGTGAGGCCCACGGTCTACGTCGTGGAAAGTGAGTCCTGTGGGCTTGGCCTGCCTCAGTCGTCCAGGAATTGTTAGTCTGTGTTTAGCGTATCCTCAGTGCACGGTTTAGTAAAGCATTGGAGAATGGAATGCAGTTTGGAAAAGATTCCAGGAAAAAGTGATTTAGTGTTTTTAATTGTGACAGCATGAACATTTCAGTTAACCAGAAATCTGTTTATCCAGAACCGCCATAGAAATCTCATGTTTCTCTCTAGTATTAAAAAAAAAAAAAAAAAAAAAACTATTCAGAAGTTGAAATCTTAGTATTATTCCCTGGTACAAGCAGTGAACAAAATTAAATCACTTCAGATGCCTGTGCTAAACTATTTTTGCCCCTTAAGATCAAAGTTTGTGCTCCTTTAATTTCCTTCAGGTGATCCCCAGTCTCAGGGCTGTGGAAGCCCCATGTCTCCTAAACTGAGCACCGATAGCAGAGGGGCAGGCGGGCGTTTTTGAAGAACTACTGCTGTAATTTAAACTCCTCCTTGATCTTCCCCTAAAGCACGCCAGAGAACCTGATTTCCATAAAACTTTCTAACCCAATTTGCACAGTATAATGTGGACAGTGGGGACTAAATGGGTTTGATCAATTATGAATTTATAGGATATGTTAGCGAGCTGTTCAGGCACAGTCTTACAATTCCGTGTTTTCAACACTAATGCCATGCTACATGATTTTAAAATGGTGCATTTCAGAAAAACCTCACTAGGGCATATTTGCATATTTGGAAATCTAATTAACCCAAGCATATCTTAAGACTTTCAAGAGAGAACATACAATAACATTTTTGTCAGCTGAATGTTTGCTTGAGGCTATGTAAGGATTTTATCATCTGGTGTAATTTAACCCTTCAGCTCCCGAGTTTTATGTCTAGGCTTTCTAATCTGAGAGCTGGGCAGATGGAGCTGCCCCCTCTCTAACAGGGCCAACGATTCTAGGGCTTAGCATGAGCCAGAGGGCTCTGGCCACCTCACCTGAAGCGTGTAGGTACCAAAAGCAAATCCAAGACCGTCTTCTCCCATCCCTTAGATGACACAGCTGATGCCTCCCTGCCTTATAGGAAGACGAATTAGATGGGAAAAATAAAAGACACTGCATATGCAGCAAAACTCCCCTTTTATATTTTCTGTGGGAAGGCGCCCGGTGAAGGGCACTGCCTGGCCTGATCCCCTGCAGCCGCCACCTCTGCTCTTCGCTTTAATTTCCTTTAGCGGGTTTTTTGCCTGCTCCTTATGCCAGAATCTATGATCACGGTGAAAAGTAAGAACAGAAAGAGAGCCCAGTTGTGTAGAACTGCTGGCTCCCTTGCACATGGTGCGCTCTGAAAGCTCGCAGTGGAGAGGACCCACGGCCAAAGCTCCACTCTCCAGTGATTTGGCCTTTGAAGCTTTGGCTATTTTTCTTGCCAGAAGGAAAAAGGACCTGTGGCCCTGTTACAGAATCTTCCTGCGGAAGGCTGCAGACATGAAGGCTGTGCTGCAAACCGCTAGCTGCACGTGCACGGCCAGTCTGTGCATTTGTCAAGTTCCCTGCAGACCCCCAGCCCTGCTAGAGAAGACCAGGGACGATGCTGCTCTGGAGGAAATGGAAGTCGCTTAGAGGAGTATTAGTTAAACAGAAAATTGGATTTATGGAAAATTATGATATGACCAATAGACGCTAGATACAATATACTAGAAATATCAGGAGACAAAGTAAACAAATTACAAACTTAATTGGCAGCAACATACTGTCAGTTCTGCTGTCACACTTGTTCTGAAAATCACAAGTTTGTTCCAAAAGGATTTATACATAAGGGAACAATTTGAACATTATACAAATTTTGCATTTGTGTACGATGATTTCTTTGTGGACAACACAGGGTTAACATGGGAAACTGCGCACAGCTGAGCAGCTGGTCTAGGGAGAAGTTCAGGAGCACAGGCAGCACGCAGCTGGAGCTCCTAGCCCACCACCTCACTGCAGCGCCTGTGTCGGGGCTCCCTGATGGGCCATGGTCATCCACGTCAGCTGGTGGATCTTCACTCGGGTCTCAGTTCATCCTCCTTCCACTTCAGCACAGGCGTCTAATGCCAACCAGCCCACCTGCAAGGCACACTTTCCCCCACCCAGTCTGTGCTGTTCCGCGGCCTTGAACAAGGGTGGAAACAGTGCTGTTTGTTACGAGGTCCCCAGCTCTTAAAATTGCTGTGTTCCTGATGAAGTTTTTGAGTGTTTGCCCCCAATTCCTTTTTTCCATAAGCCACAATTTTGTGCATAGTATGATGATTTTTAGAAACGTATGTGTCACCATTTAACAGAATTGATTGTAAATCAGATTTCATTGTTTTGTTAAAGATCAAAGAAAGGGCATAGGACAGCATCAATACCATTTTTGTTGATAAAATGAAAATGTTTTTATATCTACCGCTAGTATTTATCTTGCTGGGGAGGACCAAGGAATTCATATGCTTGTTGGCATCTTAGACATGGTGGGCTCCCTTCACATCCCAGCCCAGTTCAGCTATGTCATGACTTCCAGCAAACCCTAACCCCCAAATCCACCCCAATCGTTGTCAAACGCTTCCACTGAGTCCCACAAGTTTCAAAGCTGCCTGCTCATTCATACCTTTGGCAAAGGCCTCATCACACTGCATTGCAATTCTGTTTACTTATTATTCTCATTCACCAGACTGTGAGCTCTTTAGAACTGTCTTTGTGCATTTATTTGAATTCTGAGTGTGTAGCATCGTGTCTGGCGCAGTGGAGGTGCCCAGCACATGTTTGTGAAGGGAGCATAAAGGGGCGTCCAGTTCTCGGCACCACTCACGGCCCTGAGCAGCCTTTGCACAAAACAGGCATCAATAGACAGCTGCTGAACAGTGAAAGAAAACAGAAAACAGAAAAGTGGACTCATTCAGAGATAGGAAAACAGAGGGCAAAATTATCTCTTGAAATTGTCAAGTAAAGCCTTAATATAAATTAAATTTTTCTTTATAGGTGGGTAAGAAAAGAAGGGGACTCTGATATTTTATAACAGAGGTAGAACTCCTAGATTCCACAATAGTTTGTCCGGCTCAGTTCTACTGTCAAGCAGGTCAACTCCAAAGCCTTCTGACCAGGGGGGGGTTTCATTTCATTTTAAACATCTTCAAAAATTATGTTATGTGTCTTGGTACCTTAGGTAATGCTTAGTAACATTTTATAATCAAGAAATTCCTTCCAATGTAAAAGCAAGCTCTCCCTGGCTACTTTAATTTTCTTTTGTTCTTTCTTTTACAGGGATGGGGGAACTGGTCAGCATTCTTATGCTAACCCTCTGTATACTGTAAGACAACTATTAAACCATCTCTGAGCTTTCTATATAAGCAATCAACCTCCTTTAATCTTTCCCCATGGAGAAAGATTTTACATCCCATAAGCATTTCTGTTGTTTTGTTTTTATAGACCTTCCCCAATTTTCACACTTCCTTTTAAAATGTTGAAACTCGAGTTGACAAAACAGCATAATAAAAGCTTGTATGATGTCAAACATAACAAAGGATTATTTCCTAATTCCCTAAATCCCAGTATCATGTGAGTTCTATAGCATGTTTTTCTAAAAGCCAGCAAAAAAAGCCCTCTCGCCACCTCTCCATGCCTGTTAGTCAACATGCACCCCCAAATGTGTGGGGTTTGCAGAGGCGGCAGTCTCATCTCACTGTGGACAGAGGTGCACAGGTGCCCTGGGCACAGCCACCACTCTTTGGGGCTGGCTTTTGCTCACATGGTGCATTAGGGTTTGGGGGAGTGAAGCCTGCTCAAGGTGCACCCCACAAAGGAGCTTAATGTGCCTTCTGCAAAGTGCAGCCAGCCTCTGGGGTCTTGTTTCCCGAGTGGGCACCACCAGCTGACTCGCCTTGAGCTCACAGTCCTTTTCCTGACATATCCATGCTGGCTCTTCCTCCCTCTACTCACAGTACACTTTGCTTTCTCTCCTGAGATAAAAATCTTGAATTTGTTCCGTATTTTTGAAATGTGATTTATATAATTAAGATCATTTTGAATTCTAGTTATAATTTTCTGACTGTGTGACCCCTGTTAGCTATATTTAATCAGTTTGCCTTTAATTGTCACCCTTGAAATAATGAAAATATAAAACAAAATCTAACATGGGCACCAGGGCTGAACCCTGAAGATCTCTAATTCACAGGCACTTATGGCTTATGATGAAGATGTTGGGGGTAAATCTTTTAAAATAAAAGCAATGTTACCTAATTGTGATATTTACTGATTCAGGGTAGCAATTTAAGGAGCTAAATTAAAGCTGATACTAAATTGATAATGACTTCATCCATTGCTTTCTTTTAGCCTGTGTGGGTTAATATTTCATCACGGAAGGTACATATACCACTTTGGGTACATTTGCTATTTCCGAAACAAAAAAATAGAATTATAAACAACATTTTGCTCTTTATTACCTTAAATATTGTCACTGTGGAACTTTTAAAACATCAATAATTAATTGTTTTAGAAAAGTAAAATTATATTACATTAAAAATGTAAAATGTAAAAAGATTTTTAGGTCAATATAAGAAGTTAAAGATAGAAACAGGATCAGTCTGGGTGACTGTGCCAGTGTGGTAGCGCCGTGAAATTAAATTGCTGATTGATTCAACAAAATACTGAGTTTTCTGTAAGGCAAGCACTATGAAGAGTAAACGTAAGGCCAAATGCATTCAGCTAAAGAGATTCCTTTACCTTCCAGACTTCAAACCAGATACACTATTACAAAGTTTCACACACCAAAAAGAATAAAGCAATTAGGACTTCATAGTTGTAAAGGTTTTCTTCACTGCTGATTTTTAACTAGGTAGGTAAATTCAATTTTCACTCAAAAATATTTGATCCTAGAGAAATTTCCATCAAACAACGTTTGTTGCTTCAATCTCCAAAAGAAAATAACACATTTAGAGACAATTAACAGCAATGTCTTTAAAGAACAGTGTTCAGTTTATTAAAAATATTTACTGACTTACGATCCACTGCTGTATTTACATGTAGTCTTTCAGTTGACCCTTCTCTAACTTCTTTCAGTTCCAAGTTCAGTTCCTTCAGGCTACTAGGCTGCTTTGTGCAACAGCTTGTCAGATATTTACAAAACTGCACAGCGCTGGGTCAAGAAGAGTTAACAAAAAATTGTCTCACTAGACTCAGATTTATGGAATGTTTGATAAAGTGATATCTACTGACAGAGAAAGGAACATATATCAAAAGAAGAAAAAAATAGAAACTGTGATGTTCAGAGAAGAGTTAGTGAACTGACCTTGGAATTGTGTTGTACAAACACACAATTCTACTACTCCAGTTAGTTTTCCGCTGAACATATATACTACTTCCATCTGCATATAATGGTAACGCATCTTTTATTTGTATCAAAAACATGCCCTAGACAAAGAGCCCTAAAAATATAGTAGAATTATTATAGTCTTTGTTCTGGGAGTAAAAGAATTTGAGAAAGTGTTCATTCTTAGTATATGCTATTTTATAAAATCAATTATCAGATCCTCGGTGTCTAGTCACTCAGCTATAAATTGCTTATAAATACACTGGAATCCTTCTTTTTCTTCCCGTACTTCATGTGTTGGCTTTGACTACTCATTAGCACATCCTGGACAAGACAGGTTGGGTGATGCAAATCTACCAATTTTGAAGACTTGCCAAAAACTTTTGGAAATTCATCTCTCTATAGTAATCTTATTTTTTTTTTTAAGTTTTAAAGTTTTTTTTTATTTTTTATTAAATCATAGCTATGTACATTGGTATGATCATGGGGCATCATACACTAGTTTCACAGACCGGTTGACACATTTACATCACACTGGTTAACATAGCCTTCCTGGCAATTTCCCAGTTATTGTGTTGAGACATTTACATTCTACATTTACTAAGTTTCACATATACCATTGCAAGATGCACCACAAATGTATTCTCACCAATCCTCCTCCTTCCACCCCCC
>CAUYPK010096361.1:0-35436 GCA_963574355.1 Loris lydekkerianus
TGGTGCTGGGTGAACTGGCTGGCAACCTGTAGAAGATTGAAACTGGACCCACACCTTTCACCATTAACTAAGATAGACTCTCACTGGATAAAAGATTTAAACTTAAGACATGAAACTATAAAAATACTTGAAGAAAGTGCAAGAAAAACTCTTGAAGGAATCGACCTGGGTGAATATTTTATGAGGACTCTCCAGGCAATTGAAGCAGTATCAAAAATATACCACTGGGACCTGATCAAACTAAAAATCTTCTGCACAGCCAAGAACACAGTAAGTAAAGCAAGCAGACAGCCCTCAGAATGGGAGAAACTATTTGCAGGTTACAGCTCCGATAAAGGTCTAATAACCAGAATCCACAGAGAACTCAAACGTATTAGCAAGAAAAGAACACGTGATCCCATCTCAGGGTGGGCAAGGGACTTGAAGAGAAACTTCTCTAAAGAAGACAGTCGTACAATCTACAGACACATGAAAAAAAGCTCATCATCCTTAATCATCAGAGAAATGCAAATCAAAACTACTTTGAGATATCACCTAACCCCAGTAAGAGTAGCTCATATAACAAAATCCCAAAACCAGGGACATTGGCGTGGATGTGGACAAAAGGGCACACTTCTACAATGCTGGTGGGAATGCCCACTAATACGTTCCTTCTGGAAGGATGTTTGGAGAATACTTAGAGATCTAAAAATAGACCTGCCATTTGATCCTGTAATTCCTTTACTAGGTTTATACACAGAAGACCAAAAATCACAATATAACAAAGACATCTGTACCAGAATGTTTATTGCAGCCCAATTCATAATTGCTAAGTCATGGATGAAGCCCAAGTGCCCATCAACCCACGAATGGACTAGGAAATAGTGGTACATGTATACCATGGAATATTATGCAGCCTTAAAGAAAGATTGAGACTTTAATTCTTTCATGTTTACATGGATGGAGCTGGAACATATTCTTCTTAGCAAAGTATCTTGGGAATGGAAGAAAAAATATCCAATGTACGCAGCCCTACTATGAAGCTAAATTATAGTTTTCAAGGAAGGCTATAACCCAACTATAGCACAAGACTATGGGGAAAGGGCCAAGGAAGGGGAAGGGAGTGGGGAGGTTAGGATGGAGGGAGGGTAATGGGTGGGCCACACCTATGGTGCATCTTAGAATGGGTACAAGTGAAACTTACTAAATGCAGAATAGAAATGTCTGTATACAATAACTAAGAAAATGCCATGAAGGCTATGTTGAACAGTTTGATGAGAATATTTCAGATTGTATATAAAACCAGCATATTATACCCCTTGATTGCACTAATATACATAGCTATGATTTAACAATAAAAAAAAATTTAAAAAAAAAGACAAGAATGCCTGCTATTATCATTTCTGTTCAAAAGTTTTTCTTTCTTTCTTTTTTGTTTTAGAAATGGCATCTCACTGTATTGCCTAGGCCCGTCTTTAACTCCTGGGCTGAAGTGGTCTTCTTGCTTCCTGAGTATTTGGGACTGCAGGCATATGCCACCATATGCAAACTATTCAACATTTCACTTAAGATAAAATTGTAGTAAGATAAGAAAAAGATTACTAAAATATATATGGATTGAAAGGGAAGGACATTTTCACTATTAATAAACTATGGAGATAATGTACATTTAAAACTCCAAAGCAATTAAATCAAATATTAGAATTAATAAATATAATTACCAAGATTCTTGGGTACAAAATAGCATGCAAAAAAATTATACTTCTCTATAACTAGATATTAGAAAAAACTTTGTAAAAAGGCCACTTATGGCCGCATCAAAAACATTAAATACTTGGCAGTGCAACATATGAAGATGGTCAACATACGGAACTAGGCCTACTGTACTGATGTGTATATGTGGTGCATGTCTATTCTACAAAAGTTAAGTCGTCTTTAGGAGGTGTTCAACTATTGAATATATTCTACTGTACATGTAACAAAAGATGTCAATGAAATAAGACAATGTTGTGAAAAATTGAAGAAATTAATAAAAAGATATTCATGTTCATGAAATTACAAAGTTAATATTGTGAAGATGTCAAATCTTCCCCAAAACTGATGTCTAAATTTAAGACAATTACAATTAAATTTCCTATTTTCTTGTTTATATAGAAAACTGGCAAACATATTTTTAACATTTATAAATATTCCTCTGGCATAATCCAGGTTTGGTTCCAGACCACCACAATAAAGTGAGTCACACAAATTTTTTAGTTTCCTAGTGTGTTATAAAAGTTATGTTTATACTATATTATAGTTTATTCAGTATGCAATAGCATTATGTCTAAAACATTTAATACCATAATTTAAAATACTTTCTTGCTAAGAAATGCTAACCATAATCTGAGCCTCAGCGAGTAATAACCTTTTTGCCAGTGGGGGACCTTGCTTCAATCTTGATGAGTATTTACTGATCAGACTACAGGAAATTGGGGTATCTTTGACAAATTCTTTTTTTTTTTTAATTGTTAAATCATAGCTGTGTACATTAGTGCAATCACCTGTACCCATTCTAAGATGCACCATAGATGTGGCCCCACCCATTACCCTCCCTGACAAATTCTTAAAATAAGACAACAGTGACGTTTTCCTTCTTGATTAACTCTTCCTTTCATAAAAGATTTCCTTGTAGCATGTGATGCTGTTTGATAGCATTTTACCACAATAGAACGTCTTTCAAAATTAGAGTCAATTCTTTCAACCCTGTTGTTGCTCTATCAACTAAGTTACATAATATTCTAAATCTTTTGTTCAATAATATTCACAGCCTCTTCACCAAAAGTAGTTTCCATCTCAAGAAGCCACTTCCTTTTCTCATTCATAAGAAGCAACTCCCAATCTCATGTTTTATCATAAGATTTAAGCAACTGAGTGACATCTTCAGGCTCCAATAGATCTATATTATTTTTATGAATCTATATTTATTTCTTCCACTAAAATCTAACCCCCCCGATGTCATCCATGAGGGTTGGAATCAACTTCTTTCAAACTTTTAATGTTGATATTTTGACCTCCTCCCATGAACCATGAATACTCTTGATGACATTTAGAAAGATAAATCCTTTCCAAAATGTTTTCTATTTGCTTTGCCAAGATTCATGAGAGGAATCATCATCTATGGAAGCTATAATGTTACAAAATGTATTTCTTAAATAACAAGACTCAAAAGTCAAAATTCCTCCTAATTCATGGGCTGCAGAATGGATGTTGTGTTATCAGACATGAAAACAACATTAATCTCCTTGTACCTCTCAATCAGAACTCTTGAGTAAATAGGCAAATTGTCAATGAGCAGTAATATTTTGAAAGGAATCTTATTTTTCTGAACAGTAGATCTCAACAGTAGGCTTAAAATAGTCAATAAATCATGCTGTTAACAGATGTGCTGTCAATGGATGTGCTGTGATCCAGGCTTTGTTGTTCTATTTTTATAAAACAGAGTAGATTTATCATAACTTTAAAAGGCTCTAGGAATTTTGAAATGATAAATGAGCATTGGCTTCAACTTAAATCTCTCAGCTACATTAACCACTAACAAGAGAGTCAGCCTGTCCTTTGAAGCCAGGCATTGATTTCTCCTCTCTAGCTGGGAAAGTCCTAGGAGGCAAAATCATTTGTTTAGTTTAGCCACATTCATCAATGATCTTAGCTAGATCTTCTGGATAACTTGCTGCAACTTCTCCCTCAGCACTTGCTGCTTCACCTTGCACATTTATGTTATGGAGATGGCTTCTTTCCTTAAAACTCATGAACCAACCTCTGTTGGCGTCAGACTTTTCTTCTGCAGCTTTCTTATCTCTCTAAACCTTCATAGAATTGAAGAGAGTTTGAGTCTTGCTCTGGATTAGGCTTTGATTTCAGGGAATGTTGTTTCTGGTTTGATCTTCTATTCAGACCACTAAAATTTTCTACTTATCAGCAAAAACGTTGTTACTCTTTCTTATCATTTGTATGTTCACTAGAGTAGTACTCTTAATTTATAATCAGAACTTTTCCTCTGCATTTAAAATTTGGCTAATTGTTTGGCACAAAAGGCCTAGCTTTTGCCCCAACATGAATTTTGACATGTTTTCCTTGCTAAGCTTAATAATTTCTAACTTTTCATTTAAACTGAGAGATACTCTGCTCTTCCTTTCATTTGAACACTTAGAAGACACTGTAGAGGTATTAATTGGCCTAATTTCTTTCCTTCCTTTCTTTCTTTCTTTCTTTCTTTCTTTCTTTCTTTCTTTCTTTCTTTCTTTCTTTCTTTCTTTCCACAGAGTCTTACTTTGTCACCCTCGGTAGAGTGCTGGGGTCTCATAGCTCACAGCAACCTCCAAATCTGGGCTCAAGCAATTCCCTTGCCTCAGCCTCCTGAGTAGCTGGGACTACAGGCTACTGCAACAACGCCCTGCTATTTTTAGAGACAAGGTCTCACTCTTGCTCAGGCTGGTCTTGAACCTGTGAGCTCAGGGAAATCCACCTGCCCTGGCCTCCCAGAGTGCTAGGTTTACAGGCATGAGCCACCATGCCTGGCCTAATTGGCCTAATTTCAATAGTGGTGTGTCTCAGTGAATAGGGAGGTCTAAGTGGAAGGAGAGAGATGGCAGAATTGTCAGTCAATAGTGCAGTCAGAACATAAACACATTTATCCATCAAGTTCGCCATGTTATATGATCAGCATTTATTGCACTCCAAAACAATTACAATGAGGAACATCAAAGATTACTGAACACATATCATCATAACAGATATAATAATAACAAAAAAGTTTTTAGTATTGTGAGAATTACCAAAATGTGACACGGAGACCTAAAGTGAGAACATGCTGTTGGAAAAATTTTGCTTGTAGACTTCTCAACACAGTATTGCTACCAACCTTCAATTAGTAATTAGTATAATATCTTCAAAGTGCAACAAATTGAGGAATATCTGTATATGAAGATGGAAATGAAAAAGTCAACAAAGAATCAAGACACCTTTGAAGAAGAAAAACATACTGGGAAAACTTGTTCTACCAAATATTGAGACTTACTATAAAAGTGCAATAATTAAAATAATGTGGCATTGGCACGAACATAGAAATAAATAGAATAGAATAGGGAATCTGAAACCAGACTCATGCATATATTGACAGGACAAACTTTACACTGCAGAGAGTGGGTGAACCATAGTACAATAGAATTCTATAGTTGACCATCTCCCTACAATGACCACCTCCTTGAATTGATCTAATTTTCATAGACCAGACATGCACCACAAGTACACTATCAGTACAGCAGGCCTAGTTCCTTATGTTAACCACTTCTGTATGTTGACCAGTTTGTTACATTTCCTTGAATGGTCAACTTGCAAGGCTAATCTATAGGAAAATCTCTTTATGAGTTCAGGATGGGGGAACATTTCTTACACAGGTAATAAAAAGCACTGACCAAAGGAAAAGATTGATAAAACAGGATTACATGAAAGCTAAAAATGTCTGTTTATCAAGAGATGCCATTAAATAGTGAAAAGTTAATGCATATGATGGATGTTGATATGTGAAACTCATAAAACCAACCAAATTATACTCAAAAGAATTTTTACAAATCCAAAAATAAAAGATAGACAATTCAATTTTTTAAAAATGGGCAAAAGCCAAGGACAGGCAGTTAACCAAAGAGGATATCCAGTGACCCAGAAACATATAATCAGAAAAATGCAAATCAAACAATAATGAAATACCACTACACAGACAACAGCAAATATAGGTGAGGACGTGGAACACTGCAACCCTCACAAACTACTGGAAGAGTATAAATTCATTACAAAATTTTGCAAAATATTTACAAAATATTCTTTATGTGTTGGCCACCTCTTTCTAAATTTTGTAATAAATATGCCTTGTATTTTGTAAGTGAAGGTACATTTAGCTACAATTTCCCATTTTCTCTGTATATGGCAACTTTATGGATGACCCTTGGGACACTTTGTAGTTGGTCCTGTCTCCTCTAATCTATGACCCAGTAATTCCACTCCTCAGTGGAATTCCCAACAAAAATACATGTATATGGGCACCAAAAGACATTTACAGGAATGTCCACAGTGGCATTACTCAAAGTAACCCAAAACTAGAAACAACTCAAGTATCTAATGGGTACAAGAAGGATACGTGAATTATGGTAGATTCATAAGATGGAATACTAACCATGGAGAATGAATGAAGTACAGATTTGTGCAGCAACATGGGTGAATTTCACAAACAAAATATTAAGTCAAAGAAGCCCCAGTGCATGTTTTCTTAACAATCCAATTGGGCCATAGCCATTTGTGCTCTGTCTCCTGATGGGTCCAAGCTCTTTCTTCTCTCCATGGCTTTGCATAAGCTCTTCATGGGCTTCTTCTTCCTCCAACCAGCTTGAAGGCTGCCTTTGCTGTGAGGCTGTCGATGCCACCTCCTCCTGCCTCCAAGCCTTATCTTTCATGGGTTTCTTCTGACCTGTCCCTGGATGTCCTTGAGGGCAGGGATTTGGACTTATTTATCCATATATCTTCTCCAGAATCTGTCACATATGAGATCACAGACAACACTGAATGGCATCCAAAGGAGAATGTAATTCTCAAATAAGTGGTATTGCTATGAAGGGGCATCAAAGGTGGAAGACAGAGAGCCCTGTAACCTGGTAGCTCAGGAAAGGTTTCCGGAAGGGGTAGGTCTTGGCTGGACCATGAGAGATGCCAAAATGTGCATAGCTGAAGAAGACCAGGAAGGTGGCAGAGGTGGGGAAAAGCATGTGCACAGACCTGGACTCTCCCTTCATTAAACCAAACCCTTTTAGTGCAGAGCTTCAGGGATGGCAACCAGCAGGCAAGGGGCAAGAACATCAAACTCCCGGTGCAAAGCCCTCCCAAGAACCCTAGAAAACTTGAATAATACTAAGTAGAAGAAAACTAGCGGCGGGGGGGGATATTTCAATTTACCCAGATTGAGATTTTTAAAATGCTTTTTACTGGATAATAAAGTACATAATTAACCACAGGGCTGGAATTGCTCCAAATTAGATCCTATTTTAAATGAATCGATATTGGTGTGGGAGGTAGGCAGTTACTGCATTTTCTTCACAATCAGGCCATCTGAATTGTTGCCATGGGTCAGCTTCCAGCAAGAAATCCCAGCTGGTGCCCATGGGATGCTCACCAAAGCCAAGACCAAGCTCCTTCCCAAGTTTCATACAGCAGTGATACAAACAGTCTGACCACATGCAGAACCCAGCCAAGAAAGGGGACACTAGCCACACTAAAGAGGTATTTCTCGAGGTGGACATGGGTTGACTTCGGTAGGGTCCATTTTGGGGACAGGGATGGGATGCCAGCTGGAAAATACATGCCGCAGGGCTGCTGAATGGATGTCTTTGTAAGACAGACTAAATGAATTAGGGGAGTTGGGGCGATGCTATCTGGATTACACAGTTTGTCCTGTTTAGTTTTTGTTCATATTATTACTTTTCTTTTAGGTGAATTTCAGGAACATAGAAATTCAGGTGTTGTTGTCGTTGTTGAGACAGAGTCTCACTTGGTTGCCCAAGCTAGAGTGCTATTGTGTCAGCCTAGCTCACAGCAGCCCCAAACTCCTGGGCTCAAGTGATCTTCCTGCCTCACCCTCCCGAGTAGCGGGGGCTACAAGCGCCCACCACAACACCTGGCTAGTTTTTCCTGCTTTTAGTAGAGATGGGGTCTTGCTCTTGCTCAGTGTAGTCTTGAACTTCTGAGCTCAAGGAATCCTCCTGGCCTTAGGCTCTCAGGATGCTAGGATTACAGGGGTGAGCCATCATGCTAGGCCCAGGTGGAATATGCCTAGTCTGAAAATCTGCAATCCAAAATGCTCCAAAATCTAAAACTTTGTAAGCACCAACGTGACTCTCAAAAGAAATGCTTGTTAGTGGATTTCAGATTTTTGGATTAGGGATGCTCAACCTGTATATAAATATTATTTTCAGCTGATGTCTCAATGGAAAAACTTTCCACTTTTCCTCAGAAGACCCCAGACCCACCATAACTTCCTCAAGGTGTATGAGAGGGGCCCCTTGTCGCCACCTCTGCTCATTCACTAAGAAAGACTCCAGAAGTAAGGTCTTCATAAGATGAGAAAATCTTTCCTTTTGCTGCTACAAATTTGCCTTAGATTCTCCACAAACTAAAACAAAAAACAAAAAACATTTCTTCGGCACTTTTCCATTTACAAATCACCTGACTGACCTTGATCTCATTTAAACTAACCTTGTTCTGTGAGTTTTATTGATTTGACTAAGATGGCAAAGTTACAAAGCAGTGGAGTCAGGCCAAATCTGGGACTGCAGTGCCCACCTCTGTCCTGGCCATTTTAAGACCCTCGCGGCTCTAGACCCCAACTTACTTGATAGCAAATACATTACAGCATATTTACATTCCACAGACATATATATTTTTGCTATATAATTTAACTCCAAGTTGGAGGTTTGTTATAACATACGTTTTTTCCTCATGTGTTTTTTTTTTTTTATATATATAACCATATAAGGCTTGAGTTGAGTGGCAGCTGACTCATTGAGATTACATTACATTTTGCAGACTTTTAATTAAATATTTATTTCCATTTTACTGGGAGTTTTTTTGTTTGTTTAGGAGCCAATACATTTTTCCCAGGTCTGAAATATTGTGGTAGGCCCTTGAAAGGTCACAGGGTCTGAACACTGAGCCAAGAATGCCTAACAGCAGAAAAATCCCTGCTCTGGCTGGCTCAGCACAGGGCTGTGAGGTGAGTGATGCTTAGAGCAATGTTTTTCAATCGTTTTTAACTCATGGCACACTTGAACCTATAGTGAAACTTCCACAGCACACTTAAATTATGTTGATCAAAAAAAGAAAAAAAGAGTATAAAAAATACATACTTACTGTGCTTTGAACTTCTTTTGAAAATAATTTATGATCTTTAAAAATTTTTGCAGCACACCTAAGATCCTCTCATGGCACATGGGTTGAAAATCACTGCCTCAGAGGCTGGAATTACAGAAGGCAGGTAGAGGTGGCTGTCCTGACTCAGATGGCCAGAGCAGAAAGAACAAAATCCTGTAAGTCTCTGGCCTCCTGACAGCAAGGTTCACCTTCATGGATCTTCTCCGGGACAGTTGGTTGTCTGCATTGTGAAACAGACTGGGCCCTTATGCTAAACCATGACATTAACTCACACGGTGAAGTCAGCTTTCAGGAAAACTTCAACGATAGACAAAGGAAGAGTTTTACTCTGTGTGTTGGTAGGTTGGTATCCCTAATACAAACCTTATAGGCTGGTATTTGGGATTCAGGTGTGCTGGGTTTATACCCAGAGACAAGCTGGTCCTCACTGACTCATTACCCAAAACTCCCACACCAGGGAGCTGGGACTGGAAAGGAATTCAGGGAGGGCAGAAGGGAGCCCCTCTTTCTGTTGCCATGGGGACACTCAGAATCCTTGCACCAAGCCAGGATTAAGGCTGTTTTGTACTGAACTTCCCACTATACACTACACCTAATATATGCAACACATTCCCCCAAATTTTGCCCAAAAGTTGAGTTTGGGTAAAGTGCATTTTAAATGCCAGAGGAATTTAACTAAGAGTCATACTGCTTCAAATCCTTTGGGGAAAAAAAGAAAGAAATCTTTAGTGGTGTAAGCAGTCACTGTTTAAATACTCTCTGGATGTCCATAGTTTTATGTTCTGTGGGTTTTATTTAATTAGGACACATTACCAGACTATTTGTAAAACATATTGTATTGAACCTTGGCGTTCAGAAAGAAAGGCGAGCTGCTGTTTGTTATGCAACTTTTCTTCAGTAATTGAGACAAATTTGAATATATGGAGAAACCTGGGAATTTGGGTGAAGCTCTCCCCTCATGTATTCCTCTAGTTGCTATGGAGAATAACAGTTTTAAAGGCATTTTTAAAGGAAGTCTTCCCTGAGCTAAAACCTCTCTTTTTGTATGAGAAAGGATTCTCAGGCGGGAGGGAGGACCTGTCCCTTTGCTGCCCTAAATGGCAAATAATCCAAGGCAGACACAACAGAACCTCGAGCATATTTAGAAGAGAAATTCATGTGGGAGATATCCACAGTTCTGGGGGCAGTGTGCCCTTTAGAACTTCCTAGGGCTTCCCTCCCACTCTCAGAATCTCATCTCTCTATTCCTCAGAGATATAGGCTTTTGAGAATTGGTTCTCTCTCCAAGTTCAAGGTCAGGTTTCATTTATCAATTTGGTCCTGGAACACCCATGAACTGGGCTTCACCCTCCATCCACCCTTATCCATTGCCTACAAATGACTTCTCTTTGCCTATCTGTCCAACTTCTTCCTCTCCCTTTCAAATTCCTCCTCATCCCTCATCTCTCAGGGAGCATCTTTTGCTCTGTTTATCTTAAGAAGGAGGAAACTAGCTAATAACAGTAATAATAACAGACATTTATTATGCACCTCTGAAGCACTTTACATGGATTACCTTATTTTACCTTCCAGCAACCTTAAGATAGGTCCCATTTCTACCCCATTTTACAAAGGAGGAAAAAGTCTTAGGAAGCTGAAATAATTGGGTCAGTAAATAATAGTTGACAAATGCCAACTCCTAAGCCTCCACCCCCTGTCTTTCCATCCATCCATTCATTCATTCATTTGTTGAGTCCTTATTGTGTGCCAGACACTGTTCAGAGCATATAGCACAAGGCAAAAAAGGTTTCCATATGGGGTGGGCAAGGAACAAACAAAGAAATCAGATAATTTCTCTATCTGCAGATGACCCAACCTTATGTATTAGAAAACCCTGAAGACTTTTAGAAGTAATAAGCCAAAATAAATAAATAAATAAATAAAAACCTGTTAGAAGTAATAAGCAAATTCAGTAAAGTTACAAGATACAAAATCAAAACCCCCAAATCAACAGTGTGTCTATATGTTAATAGTGAACTATCTAAAAATGAAGTCAAGAAAAAAATTCCATTTACAATAGCTACAAAAAAAAGATACCTAGCAGTAAACATAACCAAGGAAGTAAAATATCTCTACACTAAAAACCATAAAACATTGATGAAAAAATGAAAAATACAAATAAATGGAAAGATATTCAATATTTCTGGATTTAATATCATTAAAATGGCTACCCTATCCAAAGTGATCTGCACATTTAATGCAATGCCTGTCAAAATACTAATGACACTTTCCACTGAAATAGAAAAAAAAAATTCTAAAATTCCTGTGGAACCACAAAAGACCCCAAATGGCCAAGGCAATCCCAAGCAAAAAGAACACATTACCTGACTTCAAAATATGCTATAAAGCTATAATAACCAAAATGGTACCAGTATTCAAAACAGACACATAGATGAATGAAGAGAACAGAGAGCCCAGATACACATTCTGGCACCTACAACCAACTTATTTTTGATAAAGATGCCAAAAACATACATTTGGGGAAAAAAAAATAAAGTCTCTTCAAAAAATGGTTCTGGGAAAACTATACATCCACATGCAGAAGAATGAGACCAGACTCCTATCTCTTACCACATGCAAAAGTCAACTCAAAACTGATTGAAAACTTAAAAGTAAAACCTGAGCCTATGAAATGACTAGAAGGAGATATATGGGAAACACTTCTTAACACTGGGCTGGGCAAAAAAATTTTAAGTGAGACATCAACAGCACAGGCCACAAATGCAAGAATGGACAACTGGGATTACATCAGACTGAAAAGCTTTTGCACAGCAGAAGAAACAATTCTCCCCATTCTGTAGGGAGAAAGCTATACATCTGACAAAGGGTTAATATGTAGAATATATAAAGACTCAATTTAACAGCAAAAAATCCCAAATAACCCAATTAAAAAATAAGCAAAAGATCTTAATAGACATTTCTCAAAGGAAGACATACAAATGGCCAATAGATGTATGAAAAAATGTTCAACATCATCAGAGAAATGCAAATTAAAACCACAATGCGATGCAATCTCATCCCAGTTAGAATGGCTGCAACAAAAAGACAAAGGCAGAGAAGTGTTGGCAAGGATATGGGAGAAAGGGAGCCTTCTACACTGTTGCCAAAATTGTAAATTAGTACAGCCATTATGGAAAACTGTACGGTATTGTTTTTTTCCTTAAAAAACCTAAAAATAGAACTACCATATAATAATTGTTGAAGATGATAGGAACTATGGAGAAAATATTTCAAAGAATGGGACACAGTTGTTGTCCTCAAACTTGAATGTGCCTGAGATCACCTGGGGGGCTTGCTGAGTCACGGACAGCTGTGCCCCACTCCTGGAGTTCCTGGTCCAGTGTGTCTGGAGCGAGACCTGGGGATTTGCATTTTGAACAAGAGTCCAAATGAGACTGATGCTGCTGGCCTGGGGACCACACCCGGAGAATCAGTGGGATAGAGACAGCTGCGATTTGAGTGGGGAATATGGAAAGACTCTCTATGGATGTGTGGCAACTGAGCTGAGACCAGAATTATGAAAACAAAAGCGCTATTGGAAGATAAGAGGAAAAAGGATTCCAAGAAGAGGATACTGCAAATGCCAAGTCCGCAACAGGGGTAATGAGTTACTGGCATTGGAAAGACAGCACAATTTTGCTGTCCATTGAATGAGGGAAAAAAATAAGAGAGGGGCAAGGGCCAGCTTAGACCCAACACAATTTGACTCTTTCTTCTTCTCCTGTTCCCTGGGCTGTGCTGTATTAACATGAAAATCAGAATGTCTTTGACCAGAACAGTAGTGGCAGTAGATTGACTTAAAAGAGAAAGATCTAGTACAAGATTATTTTAAATGGACACCTCCTCTGGCACATTAAAATTATTTCAGTTGCTCTTTATTCTAATCCAATTGCCAATTGCAGTTTTTCAAGTAAAAATAATCTATGTGTTATACACAATGAATGTTGGTGTTGTGTATCATTTAACTGTATACATACATGTGTGTGCATTTGTGTATACATGTATGTTGTTGTTATTGTTGTTTTAATCTGGGCTATTGCCACATCTGAAAATTGTTTCAAAAGATCAAAAACAAGATCTGTCCCTTTTCTTTCCTCATTGCTTCACCCTAGTGTTTTTCAAATATAATTATGTCTAGAACTGAATTCACTTACCAGGCTCCTGGCAAGAAATCTTTATAAAGGAAGAGTGGTCCAGGGGAAACTCTGATCTAACCATAGCACCACATCTATCCCCAGCTCCTAAGGTGCTTAAGCGCCAAGTTGGGAAAGGAAGAGGTCTAGATTCCACTGGGTTCTCAGCCAGTGTGACCCTGGTCTGTTAGAAGGATGGATTCCTCTCTTTCTCAGCAAGCTTGCCTGGGGCCACTTCTGTAGCAAGGTATGTACCATCTTCCTTTGTTATAATCTGCTCTGTTAAAGCAATGCCGTTCTACGTGATTGCTAAACAGAACCTGTTCTTCTCATTCCTAAAACAGACTATCAAACATTTTACATTTACTAAACATTGCATAATCGATAGTTGGCTGGAGCACCCAGAAATTTGTTGCTGAGTGAGTGTCTTGAACTGAATCCTATCCCTCCAAAATGCATACATTAACATTCTAGCTCACAGTGACTGCTTTTCGAGATAAGGTCTTTAATTAGGGGGTGGAGGTTGAATGAGGTCATCAGGGTGGGCCCTAATCCAGCATGGCTGGCACCCTTATAAGAAGAGATTAGGACACATATACACACAAAAAGAAGACTGTGTAAAGACACAGAGAGATGGCGGCCACCTGCAAACCAAGGAGAGAGACCTCTGAAGAAACTACCCTGCTCACACTTTGACCTTGAACTTCTAACATCCAGGACTGTGAGAAAATAAATTTCTGTTGGTTAATTCCGTACTTGAACCCACTGGTCTGTGGTAATTTGTTATGGCAGCCCTTGAGAACTAAAGCAATGAGTATATCATAGATTCTTACAGAAATTTTGTTTTACATTTCACCCCATACTTAAAAAATTTTTCCTTGTAAAATAAAAAAGAAAATCAGTTCTCTCCTCTGAAATCTTGCAGGTTCCAGTGCCCCAGAGCTAGAGAAAGGAGCCAGAACTCCTGGTCCTCCTCTCCTTGAAGCCATTGGCTTCCTTTGCCTCCTGCTGCAACTTTTGAAGCCTGTCTCCCTGCTCCAAAAACGGCTCTGTCCCTTGACTTCTATTTCCTGATTCCGGCCTGGTGAACAAGCCGGGTATTTTGTGGGTTGTTGCTTCTGTTTTGTATTTCGCATTTGCTTGAAATACACCCTGATGCAGAAGAGTCCACTTAGGTAGTGTTGAAGAAAAATCCAGATCCCTCAACTCCCTCTGAGATTCAAGGAGTGCTAAGAATGAACATCCTTTTCTATTTCAAAGCACTGGGTTCTGTACAAGGGCCTCGAGAGTATGGAGGGAGCACACATCAGGTCCCTTGAGTCCTGTTGGGGGAAATTCCTATCTGGATAAATCACGATAACTTTGATTTCAGGTGACTAGAAAAGCAACTCAGACTAGCTTTAAAAAAAAGAAGAAAGAAGTGGATTAGGCCTACTGTGGGGTGTTGACAGCATGATGGTTTTGGGTTTGGTTGGATCCTGATTTACTTTATATCATCGAGAGTATGTCCTTCCTTTCTTTCTTCCTTCCTTCCTTCCTTCCTTCCTTCCTTCCTTCCTTCCTTTCCTTCCTTCCTTCCTTCCTTCTTTCCTTCCTTCCTTCCTTCTTTCTTTCTTTCTTTCTTGCTTTCTTGCTTTCTTGCTTTTTTGTGGTTTTTGGCCGAAGCTACATTTGAACCCACCACTTCTGGCATATTTGAACCACAGGTGCCTCTTTCTTTCTTTCTTTCTCTCTCTCTCTCTCTCTCTCTCTCTCTCTCTCTCTCTCTTTCTTTCTCTCCTTCCTTCCTTCCTTCCTTCCCTCCCTCCCTCCTTTCCTTTCTTTCTTTCTTTCTTTCTTGTCTTACTCTGTCACCCTGGGTAGAGTGCCACGGCGTCATAGCTCACAGCAACCTCAAACTCCTGGGCTCAAGCAATCCTCTTGTCTCAGCCTTCTGGGTAGCTGAACTACAGGCACCGTCACAACGTCTGGCTAGTTTTCCCTTTTAGTATAAACAGAGGTCTTGCTCTTGCTCTAGCTGTTCTCAAACTCGTGAGCTCAAGCAATCTACCTGCCTCAGCCTCCCATAGTGCTAAGATTACAGGTGTAAGCCACTGTGCCCGGCTTCTCTTCCCCTTTCTAACTCTTCTTCCCTAGTGTGTTGGCAAAAATGGCCACAGATTTATCATCTACAGAGATACTGATCTCACAGAAAGAAGACTGTCCCTCTTCCCAGAGTTACAGCAAAATTCTATGGGAGAAACTTGAGTGGGCCAGCCTGGGTTGCCTACTAATTTTTAAACCAGTCATTGCAGCCACATGTCCCTTTCTGGGACTAGGAGATGGGGTCAGGAGTTTAACCCCAGCTGAGCCCCTGAGAACACAGAGGGTTGGTACCTCAGAGTGAGCACATGAGACCTTTATCCACACTGCATGAGGCAGGCTTACGTAAGAGGAAGTGCTCAGCAATGGCCGGCTTAACAAAGTACTTAACTGATAATTTGATGAGAAAAAGAAAAGTGCTATTCCAAACATTTGAAAGCTATTATGTAAAAGAGAAAGTGGAACGGAAAGAGGACAAAACTTGAAATCCTGGTAGAAATTATAGGAGAGGCAGATTTCAGGTCAATGTAAGGAAAACCCTTCTAGAATCAAGGATAACAGAGCTTCCTGAAGGGGCGAGCTCCCCTTCCCCAAATTGGGTCCTCACGGGGATGAAAGCCCACTCATCAGCAAGGCAGAAAAGGTGGGCTCCAGATCAGGTGGGTGAGGGGCTGGACCTATTCCCAAAGACCTCTGTCACACCTCTACATCCGATGATTCCAAACAGCCTATTTCTAAATTAGAAAATACTGAAGGGGCAAAGAGGGTGCGTACCAGAGGGGAGCATGTGGGGCACCATTGAGGAGTTTTTTTTCCCCAGGGCCTTACTGTGTCCCAAACCCTGGCTGTGGGTTGGCATCCTTGCCTCATTTAATCCTCCAGCGAGTCTTGAAATAAATCTTTGGTGATCCCACTTAATGGGAGAGAAACCTGGGGTGCAGAGAGATGTTATTTCTTTTTCTGTTTCTTCAAAACAGAATGTGGCTTGCCCCAAATGACAAGTAAATAGCACAGCTGGGACCTGAAATCAGGCCAGCTGCAAGTGAAGTCCCAGGTCTTCACCTCTCCTCTCTCAGGACAGAAGCAGGCCTCCTTCCTCCTCTGTTCACCTATTCACTCCCGCCCAGCCGGTCAGGATCAAGGTCAACTTGATCCAGATGGCAGCAGGCAGGTCTAATGAGATGTGAAGGGTATTCCTCACGGGAGCCAAGAGTGGCTGGGAGAGCATCCCAGATTCACATCCCCTCCACTTGAGATGTCAGGAGCAAACATCTCGGCCATGCATTAGAAACAACAAAGCTGGTATTAACACTCCAAGTCCTATCCAGTCCAGTCCAAGCCACTCCAGTCCATCCAGTTTCTCAGGGTGGTGGGATGTCACATACCTCGGTGTGACCTGAGTCCCATCGATCTCCCACAGAACCCCACTTACACCGTCTCTGGTGCCCACACAATGACACTGCCCACAGGCCACCTCTCACAGATACATCTGCCATTTCCTCTCATCTATTGAGGCATGGAGACTTACTGAGGAATTTGTACTTCTCTTTTTCAGAGAAGGTAAATCTTGAAATAAACCATAGATAGACAACATGGAGGACTCCTGGAGACTGGGCCCAAGTGCATATGGTTTGTTAGAAAGGATTAAAGGGTAGCACCTGTGTCTCAAGGAGTAGGGCACCAGCCCCATATACTGGGGGTGGAGGGTTCAAACCTGGCCCCAGCCAAAAACTGCAAAAAAAAAAAATTAAAAGAAAGGATTAAAAAGCGCCAGACTACCCCTCTGAAGACATAGCCAATTTCACCTCACTGCTGCAGGATGAGGTTCAATTATCTTTCCCTGCTTTCTTTCCCCACTGTGTCTGACACTGGTTAGTCCTGGCTCCAGAAGTCTTGCTGAGGCCTGCAGTGGCCTGAGCTCTTGATTTTTATTTCTCTCTTTAGCGGAAAACTTTGCTATTCGTGATGGACTCAAACAGCCACCTTATTAAATGCTTCTTTCTGAAATTGACAGGAGAGCGTGATGGAGGTTGGGGACATGGGCTTTTAAAGGTAAGAATGTGATGGCTTTGACAGAGTGCATTTTGAGAAGTTAGCATAGCATCAAAGAAAGAGATGGTTTATTTTAAAGGTAAGTCTTAACTCAGGCCCACAAGGTTGGAGACCTGAATGCAACAAAAGGCAAAACTGAGGTAGGCTCCTGCAAGAGGCATTTGAAACTCTGCTCCTGTAAATGTCACCTGGTTACTAAAGAGAAAATATCTTAAAGAATTGCATAAGATTACTGTGACTTTGAATCGTATTGGGGAAAATTTTACAGGCATTATCAGAATATATCAATTAAACATGATGACATCAATCTGAGAGTTAAAACAAAATTCAAATTCCCTGCTGGTAACAATCACAGCAATGACTCATCCTATCTGTCTTAAATTAAACTTGCATTTCAGTAAAATTATATATTTTAAAACTACAAAAATGAAAGGTTTGATTTTTCATTCAGTCACCTGAAAACTACTACAACACTATCCAGGAGTAACGAAATTGCGTTTTGGAGACATGACCCGAGATTGTTAGAACCTGTGTTAGGAGAGTATATGGATTTTCATGGCTCTTTCTGATTTGGTCTTCATTCAAAGTTGCTGCCAGCAAGCCACTCCTAGATGATTCTGAAAGAGCCTTTTTCATGTGGGAAAGAAATAAGATGCTTCATCAAGAATTACTACAAATTTCAGAAGGAGACTTCCCTGAAATATTCATCTCTTTTTCTCCAGCAAAAATTGCATTCCTGTGATTCAAGATCTAGTTGCCAGAACTTAAGCTAGACCTTGTGTCAACAATCAGGCAGATAGATACAATGCTCTTTTGCCTTCCTAAGGTTAATGAAAGAAAATAACTGTCATGTATCATTCATAGGCTATTTACGGTGTAATTAAAGCATGATTCATAAGGGAATCTAATATTTCAAAGATTTTTTTAAACAAATCAGATAAGACCTAGTGCAGTGGCTCACACTTATAATCCTAACATTCTGGGAAGCTGAGGTGAGAGGATAGTCTGAGCAAGAGCAAGACCTAGTCTCTACTAAAAGTAGAAAAAGAATTAGCCAGGCATGTTGGCACACATGTAGTCCCAGCTACCCAGGAGGCTGAGGCAGCAGGATCGTTTGAGCCTAGGAGTTTGAGGTTGCAATGAGCTAGGCTGATAACACGGTACTCTAGCCTGGGCAACAGAGAGAGACTCTGTCTCAAATAAATAAATAAATAAACACATAAATAAAAAAAGTCACAGGTGGCTCCCTGTTATTTCCTCAGGGATCACTTTGTCTTAGAAGAAATGACTGTGCATCTTCTCAGGTTGAATATAGCTAAGAAATGGAGACATCAGAATGCTCCTAGACAAGGCTAGTGCCATGAGTTATTTTTTTTTATTATTAAGTCATAAACCCATAGATCATGTATACATTGATGCCTTTATGGAGTGCAATGTGCTGATTTTATATACAATTAGGGATGTTTACGTCAAACTAGTTAATATAGCCTTCACCTGATTTACTTAATTATTGTGTTAAGACATTTATACTCTTACTTACTAGATTTGACATGTACCCTTGCAATATGAACCACAGGAATGGGCCCACTGTTTACCCTCCTTCCATCGAATTTTGTCCCATTTTTAATTTTCACTGAAAATAGTACACATATAGAAAAATGCACATAGTATAGGTGGCCAGCTGAATGAGTTTTTCCAAACCAAATATACCTCTTTATCTAGGACACCAGTACACCAGAAACTTCCTCATTCTCCTTTTCAGTTACTACCCTGAGGTAACAAATATCCCAGTTTTAACACCATAGATTGGTTTTTCCTGGTTCTGTACTTTTTAAAAATGGAATCATACAATCTGTTCCCTTTTGTGCCTGGCTTCTTTCACACGATGTTATGTCTGCAAGATTCCTCCTTCCTACTCCCTGTCAGTACCTTCTCTTTGTTGGCTGGTGTTCCATTGTGTGAACATACCACAATTTATTTATCCATTCTACAGCGGATGGACGTTTGGGTGGTTTCCCCGGTGGAATAAAGAGCCAGCTGCACGAGCATCTTACATTGGCTACAGTATGCCCGTGTTCGTGACTGCTCCTTTTGCGCGAACGCTTCATGGAGCTGCTGGGAACAGCACCAGCTCTCTGTGTCTGGACGGGATGGTCGGCTCTGCCCTTCTCCCAGCAGATGCAGATCTTAGACAAGAAAGGCCACGGCTCCCCACCTATGAAAACTGACGTTTGTTTTCATGAAAAATAAAAGTGTTTTAAATAAAACACCAACAACTGAGAACAAAAGTAAATATTGTGTGCATTAGCTTAGAGATGTGAGCAGCTGGCCACGGGGAATTTGGATCGGAGATAGGTAACTTATCTCACTGAAACAGGATATAGCCTGACGATTCCTGAACAAGGAATAGGGTGTGACCAGGGAAGCAGAAAACTATTGAAGCTGAGAGGTAGAGTGTTGCCAAGAAGACTTAACTGAACCATCTCTTCTCCATAGGTTGCGAGTTTAAAACAAAGGCAAAGAGCCAAGATTACTCATCAACAAAATCACTAGCTTAGCTCTTCCATGAGCACACAGGATTTGCATCTTGGCCTTGGGTCTTCTCTGGTGCTGCTTGAGCTTCCCGTAAAGTTCTCATCAAAAAGTGTGATTACCAAACCCTTGCAGGGCCTCCAGGGTCAGTGAGGGAGGTGAAAGTAAGTATTGGACACTGAATAGAGGCTGGTCAAATCCTGTGTTCCCTCTCAGCCCCTGAGTGCTGTGGCTTAGACAAGGAATATGTAATGCATAACTGAGACCTCCTGTGCTCAGATGCGCTAGGAAATGGAGAATCAGAGGAAAGTCAGAAGGTGAGCAGCTTGTTCCTTTTGAAAAATCTAAAAGAAAAATGAGAAGACTGCACTGATGGCAGCCCAGAGCCAAAAAGTGAGTAGGAGGAGAACAACATTCTCCGGAGAGGACACGTGCTGGGCAGGGCCAAGATTGAAGGCAGGCAGAGGCTCTGTGCATGGACCTGTCCACCCTTTCATCCTGTCTGGCTTCACTCTACCTGCATTAACATCAGAATCTGGTTACCAAGAAAAAATGCTCTGGAGTTATCTGCAGCTTGGAATATCTGCAGGTCTCCAGACATACCCACTTTCTGAGTCACTCAACCACTTGACTGAGTTAACAAAGTGAGGCCTGAGGTGTCAGAATTTGGGACGGTTTCAAGCTGCTCTTTCCCCAAACTTCTCCTCTGTGTGACCCCAAGTTGGTGAGTCCAAGACAGCTCTTAATGTCTCCTGTGATTGGTGAGGACAAGATTTGAAAGCGAAAGACAATAATATCTCTGGGAATAAATGGCAGGCAACACAACGATGCTTTGAGGTCCAGGGGCTAGAGTGTCACTGCTGAGCTCCCACTATGCAGTGCATCTCTGCAAAACCTGGAGATTCTTTCCCCAGCTTGCTGGCAGGATGGCAGCTAAGACCCCATAAGAGGCTGCAGGAAACAGCAAAAGAACAAGTGCCCTGAAGTCATACAGAAAAGCATCTCTAGCTCTGCTGGTTTTTCCACCTTAATGTGAGCCTGGGGCTCCTTTGGCCTGCTGGAATCCCAGCCCTAGTCCTTCACGCTTATGTATGTGATGTTGCCTGGTACTCAAACCAATGCCACTTACTTTACCCCAACATGAAAGAGAACAGCTAAATACCATCACACCCACTTTACAAATAAGCTCAAGCAAACCCAGAGGCAATAGATAACTGTCACTGTATGAAGAGCCACAGGCCAGACGTCCAAATCTCCTGAACACGTTCACCAGACCACACCTTCCAGGACAGCTGTGAGCCCCTGACACAGGCAGGGGCCAGACCCTGGATTTAGGCATCATGAACAGTGGTGACTCAGCCACAGTGTTGGGAGGCTCCAGTTGTTACTTCCTAAGATGCCAAGTGAGTAGACCTGAGAGATGCTTAGGTGGTAGAGTGAACAGGAGGTGATGATAAGCTGCCTTGGGAAAGTCAAGGTGCCCCTGGGTTGTGGTTCATGGTCATGCTATCACTGGCCAGCCAACCCTGGAAGTCAGCCTTAGTTAAATAGAGAATAACAAACTGGATTTCAGAAGTCACAGTTCATGTATTTTGTGAACAAACACTAATTGTGCACCTATACATGTTACGTGCTCTGTTGGATTCAGAATCATGTGGTGAGGAAGCACTTGGCTGAGTGGTCCTCTCCCCCAAGAGCCAACAATCCCCTGCTCACTTGGGCCATGTGACTGAAACAACCTCAGGTGAACATCAACGCCTTTGGGTTTAGTCTCTGTGTGACTTGGCTTCGTGTTCCGGAAATTCACCCACCACCTGGCATCTTTGTAGGTTCTCAGAAGATACATTCTGAACGAAGAAAGGAAGAAATGACTTTTTTTATAATTTTGTTTTTGACACAGAATCTCATTATGTCACCTTCAATAGAGTGCTGTACTGTCACAGCTCACGGTCACTCTTGGGATTAAGCAATTCTCTTGCCTCAGCCTCCCAAGTAGCTGGGACTACAGGCACCCACCACAATGCCTGGCTATTTTTTTGTTGTAGTTGATTAGCTGGCCCAGGCCGGGTTTGAACCTGCCACCCTTGGTATATGTGGCTGGTGCCGTAACCACTGTACTACGGGCACTGAGCCATTTTTTTATAATTTTTTTGTAGAGTTGGGGCCTCATCCTTCTGGAAAGTGTGGTCTGGTGAGCATGTTCAGGAGATTTAGACCCATGGCCTGTGTCTCTTCATGCACTGGCCTCACTATGTTGTCTAGACTGATCTCGAACCCCTGGTCTCAAGCGAACCTCCTACCTTGGCCTCCCAAAGGACTGGAATTACAGGCATGAGCCACAATGTCTGGCCAGAGACGATTTTTTTTTTAAGTTTAAGTAAAAAAGTAATAATAACAAATAAAAATTAAAAAGCTTAAATAACCAAACCATGTCACTTCTCTGCTTATAAGCCATCAATGGCTTTTCATTACATTCAGAATAAAACTTGAACTCCTCCCCAAAGCCTCCCAAACCACAGGGGAGCCAGCCTCTGAGACCTCCACCTCACCTACTGCTCACTCCCCATCCTAGGCCTCTAATCCTCTCAGGCCCTTGCACCCTTCACACTTATTCTTGCTCATAATTTGCACACTTGGAGCAGGTCTGGAGTCCTCTTCCTCCTCAGAGAAGGCTTCCCCAGCTACCCTTGCTGTCACTGCCAAAAGATTACCCTGCTGTATTTTTCTTCATGGGGCTTATGTATATGAAGCTACCTGATTTATTTGTCAGCATGTTTTTTAACCCTTTCCTCACAGGTGGAAAAGTCAGAAGGCAGCATCTGAGCCAAGGACAGGGCCTAGAGACACCCTGGTAGGGAGGAGAGGAAGGAGCAGGTTTACTGGAGAGATGCTTCAGATGTAGAGCTAACAGGGTGTGTGGAAGATGCTCTCGAGGCATATGGCTATGCCGACCCCTGACCCTGGTTGCCCTGGGGGAGGGCCACATGAGCTGGGCTCTCCATTTACAGGGTCTAGGGGCCTCTGAGGCATCCAAGAGGACGTTCCTGTGTGTAGCTGACACCTGTGTGTGGAGCTCAGCAGGGTCAGAGCTAGAGGTGTGATTTTGTGAGTCCTTGTATGTAGCTGGCCATGGGCCTGGTGGGCATTGGTGAGATGGCCTGGTAGAGACAGAAAAGTGAGATAGGCAGAGGCCTTGGTTTAGCCCTTGAGGAGGCGAGTAAGGAGCTAAGCAAAGGGAAGAGAAGGTGAGCTTAAAACAGAAGCAGAGAGGTGGAGGAAGAAAGTCAGGAGGCAACAAGTCCCAGCAGCTGAAGATGAGGAGTACAGGTGTGGGTGGCTGTGCTTCGCCCCAAACTGGACTCCTGGGGGCCCCAACAACACCACCAGTCAGAGCCCTTCATTTTTCAGTGGAGGGAGTCAAGGTGCAGAGAGGATGGATGACTTGCCCACACCACACAGCCAGCGAGCTTAGGTATCAGAGTTCAAACCCAGCCAATCTGGCTGCAGATCCCGTGGTTATTTACCACCCTGTGCGAACACCCCCCACCCCACCCTCTTCTGCAGACTCTTCTTTCGATAGCGCTGATTCAATGACGGACAATGTGAATTGCCAAACTTTAGTCACCAAAACACTAGCTTTGAATGTAAATAGGTATGAGCCAATCTCTTCTCAAATATTTAGTTAAGATAATGATGCAATCTCACATCATTCCCCTGTCCCCTGCACACACACACACACCCATTTTTATCTTTCTAAAGAATTGCTTTATCATGGTCTGGGGGAGTTTCCGAGGTCTGGGGCCCTCTTTGAAGCCTCTGAGGTCAAGCAAGAGGATACTGGGCCAGAGTGGAGGATATTGGGCCATTCAGGCCAACCAGAGGCAGAACACATTGGAGCCTTCAGAGTGAGATCAGTGCCCAGCCGTCCTGCACTGCCACAGACACTAGTGCAGGGCGCCTCTTCACACACCCGCTGAACTTCTTGCCTGGAGTCTAATTTGGGCCAGTTTCATTATGACTTGAGTGAGAACACGTCTTCAGGCAGAGACTATCTCGGTGCTTTCAGAGTTTCTCCTGATATGCAACCAATCTTGTCTTGCACAAAATTAAACAAGAATTTTCTCTTTGTCTTAACAAAATCTCAGAGCAGCCAACCTTGAAGTCTATTTTAGTCACGTTACATCCAAATACCACTGTAGGGTTTGGGGGAAAGCCATGTGTTTATTACCATGAGGTAGAAACGTGTTGAAAACATCCAATTGCTATCGTGCAGGATCTTCTGGTAGCCTATTGGAACTTCCTTCACTTCAGAAATGACACACTTTGGGGCATAACTTCCTATTTTAAAAACCACACAAACTCCCCCACCCATTCCCCTTACAACACTTCAACAGTCCGATTATGTGGGGTTTTTATTTTTCCACTGTGATTGACGCTTTACGTGAACCTTTACCGAGCTCTGAGAAGCTTACAGGAATGTGGTTACACTAGGGGAGATGCACTTTTGTTGTTTTTCCTTGCTTTGAGGGCCAGATATACATCCAGTATTTTCCCCAGCTGGGTTCATTGTAATCGGGATCGGTCTGGAAAATATATTCCTGACCCGTGAGGAGAACCCAGAGGGAAATACATTTGTCTTTTCAATGATGTGATTATTATGTGGATTTTGTGGTTTAAAAACAAAGAAACTCCATTCTGCTATTGCATTCTCCATAGAAATCTGACCTTTGGTTGGGCTGACTAATCTCATCAACCAATTAATCCCACACTGATTATTCCACCCACTCATTCTCAGCCACAAGTTGTGAGCCAAGCTTCCATGACTTTCATGGACTCCTCCCCTGGGCTCTGCAGGCTTTAGCTCCTTTCTTCCGCTCTGTGAGCAGGGGAGTGATTCTCAATGATAAGTCTGATTTGATGGCCTTTTCTCTCCTCGATCAGTCCAAGGGCCTGTGGAAGCAGAGAAACCTGGGCCCAAGTTCTCGCTCTATAGTTGACCATCTAAGCAGAAGCTTTGTGGAGCGAAGTTCTTCAACTTCTCTCTTTCCTCCCCCAGAGCAAATCAATACCCAAGTCCTGCCAATGCTGCTTTTCTATTCTTTCTTTTCAGACTAGCATCTCACTCTGTTGCAGGGGCTAGAGTGCTGTGGCGTCATCATGACTCACAGCAACCTCTAACTCCTGGTTCCAGCTTCCTTCTGCCTCAGCCTCCTCAGTAGCTGGGACTACAGACCCCTACTTCCCAGCCTGGCTAACTTTTAACCTTTTTTTTTGGTAGAAACAGGGTCTTTTTGTTTGTTTGTTTGTTTTGTTTTGTTTTTTTGAGACAGAGTCTTACTATGTCACCCTTGGTACAGTGCCATGGCATCACAGCTCACAGCAACCTCAAACTCTTGGGCTTAAGAGATTCTCTTGCCTCAGTCTCCCAAGTAGCTGGGACTACAGATGCCCACCACAACACCAGCTGTTTTGTTGTTGTTCTCATTGTTGTTTAGCAGACCCAAGCTAGGTTTGAACCTGCCAGCTGGAGTGTATGTGGCCGGCACCCTAACCACTGAGTTATAGGTCCCAAGTAATAGAGACGGGGTCTTGTTATTTCCCAGGTTAACGCTGCCTCTTAAATATCACTCAGCTCCCACCTGCTTCTCTCTGTCCCACTGCACACCATGGCTCAGCCTCTGGCACCCTTAGCCTCACCCTGGTCTCCTAGGTGGTCTCCCTGCCTCCATAGAAGGCTATTTTAAAAATGCAAATTCCATGTCAGCACCCTCCTGCCTCAAATCCCCGAATAGCCATCTGTCCCCTATGAGTTAAAGCTGAGGCACCTCTATTATCTAGAAGCTCTTGTAGGTGACCCAGCTCTGCCTCCCTTCCTGGGCTTGTCTCCTACTCTCCCAATTGCACTGGTCACCTCCAAAAATCTCCCATGGCTTCAGACCGACACGCACACTGTGCCGGTTCTCTCTGCCAAGGCTGCATGCCAGCCCCTAGGTGTGCTTTCTGAGGGACCTCTCTCTGCCTGTTTCACCCAATTCCTGATTATCCCCAGAGCAGAGCTGACACCCTCTAGAAACCTGCTGTGCGTCTGTGCCCTGCACCTCCAGCCCTGCCCCTCCCAGGGGCCCTGGGGCTTGTCTTCTGAGCTCCTCAACCACTCTGCACATCTGCCCTTGAAGGCTTTTCCCTCTGAGTCCACCCCTTCTTCCAGGCCCAAGACCCTGTGGGTGAGGATAACTCAACTTATTTTTCTGTATCTCCAATCCAGCATGAAGTCTGTCACAAAATAGGCACACAGTAAACATTTATGGATTGGCAACTGGGTGGGGGCTCAAGGCAATTCATAGCATACTGGACTTTGATCTATATCCCATAGGAAAACACCATTTAGGTTTCCACAAGTACTTAATTCAAATTTCACTTTTAAAACATGCTGAAGTATTTTGCATACTGTAGTATAACACATTAAAATATTATTTTAAATTGCATAATACATGGCAGATCAGTAAGCTAAGTGTGTTGCAGATGTAAGTCATTTTTTGTGAAGACGTCTGAATAAATTTTCTATCATTTACTGGTTACCTAAAACATATCCCAGGCCAGGCATGGTGGCTGGTGGGAGGGTGAGGCAGGTGGATTGCCTCACAGGTTCGAGACCAGTCTGAGCAAGAGCAAGACCCCATCTCTAAAAATAGCTGGGCGTTGTGGCAGGTGCCTGTAGTCCCAGCTACTTGGGAGGCTGAGGCAAGAGAATCGCTTAAGCCCAAGAGCAGGCGTCCTCAAACTGTGGCCCGCAGGCCACATGAAGTGGTGTGAATTGTATTTGTTCCCATTTTGTTTTTTACTTCAAAATAAGATATGTGCAGTGTGCATAGGAATTTGTTCATAGTTGTTGTTTTTTTAATTATAGTCTGGCCCTCCAACGGTCTGAGGGACAGTGAATTGGCCCTCTGTTTAAAAAGTTTGAGGACGCCTACCCAAGACTTTTGAGGTTGCTGTGAGCTATGAAGCCACAGCACTCTACCAAGGGTGACAAACTGAGACTCTGTTGCAAAAAAAAAAAAAAAAAAAAGACTATCCCAAGGTTGCAAGCTGGTTATGTAAAAAAAAAAAAAAAAAACTGTTGCAGTTTACAGTCCTTTTACTGTATGGATTAGGAATTTCTCATTACAACTTCCATAGCAAACTTTGAAAAGAAACTTGACTCTGAGCCTGGCTTCAGATTACAATACTTTTCCATAACCCCGTTTTTGGGGGGAGGGGGTTATTTATTAAAACAGCCTGAAATTTGCATTGCTTGGCTTTAGGATGTATGAGTATAATGAGTTAGAAGATATAATGGAAATGTATGCTACTAAAATGCACCTTCACCCATAGATATTCCAGGGTTTTATTTAATGTGTTATTAAATGTCTGAAAACTACTGGCCAAGAGGAAGTGAGATGTTAAGGCTGACGCCTTCCAGAGACTCGGGACCCATCTCCCAAGGAAAACAAGGCAACTGGCTAGGAACTGGACCCAGGCAAGCAACACAAGAGCCAGAGGGAGCCTTTCAGAGTTCTGCGAAGGGGTGAGGAAGAGCAGGAAGGGCCTGAGCCCCTCTGAACACCTCGGACTCCTGCTTCCAAAAGTCTGCAGGCGAGTCTCACTGCCTGCTTCAAAGCCAGCTCTTCTCTGCTCTGTAGTTGAGGAAGCCCTTGCATAACAGATGCTCAGATGCTGGTGTCCTAGAAACTGAGAGGATGGTCCCCACTCTTCCTCCAGAACAGCAAGGGCGGGGATCAGAGGAAGCCAGGCCTCAGGTGCTCCACAGGAACCTGGCCCCTCTGTCTGGAACCAGGGGGCAGCACCAAGTGCTCTTCTCCTTCCTCCAGACAGCATGCCAAGTGGAGTGCTGTTGACTCAGTTGTCCACCTGGGCCTCCTGCCTGTCCCCTGGTTCCACTCACTCATTTAATGAATGTAGATTGGGTGCCATGCATGGTGCTGAGCTCCCTCTCTGGGGTCTCTCCAGCCATGCTTACTCAGGGACCCCTCACCCTGAACAATTTCTTCCCTGGATTCTGCCTTCACCTTCAGCCACTGCCTTTCGCATGCAAACTTCTAGAAAGCAAGGTTTCACTGCCCCTGACCACTGTGGCATGTCCCTGCCTAACGTGATGCACCTAGGTTTCCCCTGCTGCGCTGATGACATCACCTTCTCAAAGGTCACCAGGGACTTCCTGATTTTAAAACCCAGCAGGTGTCTACAAGGCTGTGTCCTCACCTACTCCCGCCTAAGGACTTACACTGGCAACTACCCCCCTCCTTGGGGTGCACTTTGCTACTGTCACTTCACCTCCAGCTTCTCCCTCCCCTTCTCTGACTGCTCCTGTGCTGTCTCCAAGGACTGTCCTGCCCACCCCTGTTCTTCTAGAGGAAGATGGTATCAGTCTACCAAAGCTGCCGACACAAGGCACCACATAGTAATTACACAGCAGTAATTAACTTCCTCACAGCTCTGGACCCTGGGAAGTCTGGGGTCAAAGTGTGGGCAGAGCTGGCTCTTTCTGAGGGTTCCCTCCTGGGTGTGTAGATAGCCATGCTCTCCCCATGTGCTCACAGGGTCTTCCCCGTGTTCACGTCTGTGTTCAATCTCCTCTTCTTACAAGGACACCAGTCAGATGGGAGTAAGGTTCACCGTAATGCCCTCATTTTAACTTAATTAGCTTTCAAAGGCCACATCTCCCCCAAATAATCACATCCCCAGGTACTATTCTTAGGGTTTCTGTATTATTATTAAATAGATGATTTAATTATATATATATATATATATATATATATATATATATTTATTTATTTATTTATTTGAGATAGAGTCTCAAGCTGTTGCCCTGGGTAGATTGCCCTGGTGTCATATCTCACAGCAACCTCCAACTCAGGATCAAATGATCTTCTTGCCTCAGTTTTTCGAATTTTTTTTTTAGTGGAGATGGGGGTCTCACTTTTCTTCAGGCTAGTCTGGAACCTGTGAGCTCAAGCAATCCACCTGCCTCGGCCTCCCAGAGTGCTAGAATTATAGGCGTGAGCCACTGCGCCTGGCCAATAATTCTATTTTTTTAATTATGAAAGTAAAGTATCTCATTAAAACAAAGTAAAACCATTCGATAGTGTTTGTAGGAAAGATTAATAAGACAATATGACTTCCAAATAACTGACTATAGCTCAATGTCCTTTACTGAACTCCAAGACCCAAATCCCAACAAGTTATTGAGCACCTCCCCACGGTGGCCTATGTATCACACGTGGTATGTTCCTCCCAAACATCTTCTTATCTCCTCTTCTGCCCACCTAAGTTCCCCATGGCTCTTTTCGTTCCTTCTCTCCTCTGCCCCAAGTCACAGCCAAGCATTTTGACCTCCTCTCAGATGGCTACACAATTTGCAAGATCCAGGTCAAAGTCTATGGTATTCCTTCTTCAGAATCTGTTTAGAATTTCAAGACGGTGATGGCAGAGCATTAAGCTGTGCGAATAGGCCAGCCCAGCCCTCTCTCTGATGTCTGTCCGGTACATGCTCTTGTTTCCATCCCCAATGCCCTGGTCACCATCTGCCATTTTCATGGCAGCCTCCTGTGACCTCACATCCTTCTTATCTCCCCCCAACTTTGTCCGCCACCCAAGGCCATCTGCTCCTGGGAGCCTCTGGTGTTTCCTCATTTCTTACCAAACTGGGCACAGTCTTGGGGCCAGTATCTTAAACCCTGATTTCCTGACTTGACTCCTGCTCATTCCTAACCAAACACAAAGCTTGAGGAAATGTTTTCCCGACTGTTCACTTTCCCCTGACCTTTGCACAACTCACTGGTGCCTTGAGGCAAACTGTGCCATTTCTCTGAAAACCTACCCACCCCTCCTCTGTCATGGAAACCTCTCCAAAGATGAAGACTTTCCCGTTCGGTAAGTGTTTCCTCACCTCTAGCTGGGGGTCAGTCTGCTTCCTTCCAGTCAGCCCCACACATTCACACACTCAGGGTCCATGCTGAGTCCTCCTGTGGGCCAGCGCCCTGCCAGGTGCTTCCCTGCTTTTATCATTCACACCCTTAACCCTCACCAAGAAGCTTCTACCACTGCCCCATGGAGGCCTCACGGGGCTGGGTGGCTGCTCAAGGCAACTTAATAGTGGCACGTGGTGGGCTGAGGGTCAAACCCAGCAGTCTGGCTTGAAATCAGAGCCTGCACTGCACCTTATGGGCTGAGGTCCCTGCACTGCTACTGAGCCACACTCCCCTCCTAGAATTAAAGAGATCTTTTTCAACTCTGTCTTCCTTGGGCTGCTTTCTCTGTCTCTGCATTCAGCCCTTGTTATTTGTATGATGTCGCGGTGGTGGGTCTTAAAACACTGGATTAACCCAGGAAGGTGCAGTGACCAAATTATATCACCTCACATTTCTGAAAAGGCAACCAGCTGAGGATTTCTTGGAGTGATAATAACCATGTTCAAAAGCACTATACCTTGGCAACTATTTAGGGAATTCGTATTTGTCAATCACACTTAACTAGGCAGCTCTCTGTTGGCTAGCCCTCCCGCCTTCCCGCTGAGAGCAGTCCTCAGGGGTCTCTGATTGGAAGGGGCCAGGCTAGCTTGCCTAAATGTACCTTTTCATTTGGTTTTGTGTTAACATCTATCTCAGCCCCGCACTCCCCTTCCTGGGTTAGGCTATCACAGGGCAAAGGAGGAGGCCAGATTTCTTAGCCCCAGTTTCCTTTTCTTTTAATTCCTGCTGCCAGTGGGGGAGCCAACTTTTCCCAGAACTTTTGATAGGGCCCAAATGGAACCTGTTATCTTCTCTCCTGCTTAGTTCCTTGCCTGTCCAAGGAGCAACCTCACGGTGATGCAGAGTGAAAGTCGGGCAGGTTGCAGAAGGAGAAGCACCCAGTTGATGCAAAGTTAGACAACGTGGGCCATTAAACGTTAACTTGTAAGACAGCATTTCATGACACAGAAAATGTCCACTGTACATTATGGAGAGAAAGCAGATTGATTACAGAGCAGTATGTATGAGAGGATCTCCTTCTTATACTTGTATATTTAAATAAATGTGTGTGTTATGCTTTACCTATAGAAACTTAAGTAAGCATGTATTGTAAAAAGGGACACATCCTTTTACAAAGATAGTTGCCAAAATGTTTTCAGCGGTTGGATCTGAGTGGCCAGTTTTGGATCTTACCTTTCAAAAATGTATTTATAATCTTCTTTTATAGATAAGGTATATTTCTTTTTCTTTCCTTTCGTTTCTTTCTTTCTTTCTTTTTTTTGTTTTTGACACAGTCTCACTTTGTCACCCTCAGTAGAGTGCTATGACATCACAGCTCACAGCAACCTCAAACTCCTGGGCTCAAGGGATTCTCTTGCCTCCATCTCCCAAGTGGCTGGGACTATAGGCACTTGCCACAACACCTGGTTATTTTTAGAGTCAGTGTCTTGCTCTTGCTCAGGCTGGTCTCAAACTCCTGAGCTAGAGCGATCCTCCTACTTTGGCTTCTGGGGATTACAGGCGTGAGCCCGGTTCCCCAGCCCCTAACAGTATTGGGAGAAACGGGAGGAGTAAGCACCCCCTGAGGCCCTTGGCCCGCAGTCTGCTGGCGTGTGAGCACCTTGGCCGTGCAGGAACTTGGTCAGGAGTGTGCCACTTCCCCTGCACCGGGAATTCCAGTCTGATGTGCAGATGTGATTCAACCTAAGAGGACGTGACCAACCCAGAGGAACACTCAGAGCTCTCCTGAGTCACCGTCTTGTGTTTCTGCCGCAGAAATGAGATGGCTCAGAGGGCTGCTTCCACCCGGCCAGCAGCAGCAGCCCCTTCTCTGCTCCCGGGGCCGCCCACTCTGAGAGTGCTGCTCCTGACTTCTCAACTGTCCCTGGCTGTCCATGCTGCTGGCCATGCTGCTGGCATTCTACCAATGCTGGCTAAGGGACCAAGTCTCCACACTCTCCTGACTCTGCCCTGACCGCACACTGCCTGTCACCTTGGCTTAGAGAGAAATCCCTTAAACAACTCGCCCTCTCCCACCCCAGGCTGGAAATCCAACCTTAAGGTATAGAAAGGCCTCTCTAAAAAGAACACCTCATTCCATCACCTCCACACTCCTCAGCTTCACATAAAAAGAAGGATGAAAAAAAAAAGCCCGAACACGGTGAAAAAGCCAGCTGGGGAAAAGGTGGGGTGCTGCATCCCATTTGTCCTCCACACAGCAGAGACTTTGCCAGGTCCATGCTGGAGCTGCTCGTCAGCCTGGACTGCACTCCTGCCCTGTTCCTCTGACCCCTCCTTCTACACGAAGCCTTCTCGGCCTGTGGAAGCAGCTTGTGACACGGCGTGTATGATGATTTCACTGTTCCCCGATTTATATCTTATCTCTTCCCAGAGGTGAAACTCTTTGAGGACTGAGATTACATTCTTGAATGCAGCAAAGTGTCCTGGGCTTGGGCCTGAGACCTGGAAAAATGCCTGAGCCAACCCATTGTTGGTTACATGACCATGGTAAGTTGGTGAAACTGCTCGGAGGTCCACTGGAATCTACTTTGTGGGACTAGCAGAAAGATGAAATGTGGCAATATATGTACGGGTCCTGGAAATTAGTCATGTCTCCAACCTTTGACGTCTTCCCATCCTTCACACTACCTATTGCAGGGCCTTTCACATTGTAGATGTTCAATAAATATTTGTTGACTGACTGACTGACTGATGGTGGTTCACATTCCATTCCTCCCCGAATCTCATCTACTTCAGAGTCAGTCCTCAGGAACGCATTATGGAAGGGTTAGGATGTTATACCCTGACAGCCACAGACATAAGAGATAACTATTACTAATTATTGTTTATCAATCCACAGAGAAAAATAACATGTTTTTTGGTTTTCCCTCATCTTCTCTCTAATTACCATTCATATGGGGCCTGATCACTCTACTTAGTATAAAACTCATCCATATCCTTTATTGCCAGGGTTACTAATGAAATGTAATTGAATAGAGAGAGATTGAATTGGGTTTAAGAAAAAGCCCATACCAACTAGTTTTAATGGACTAGGACTTGTGTGAGCAATTAGCAGTCTCTTCCACAAAAGAGATTTAAGAAAACGTGATCTACGCCTGGGGTCCCCAACCTCCAGGCCATCGAGCTGTTAGGAACTGGGACTATGAGGACTTGTTGGGATCCGGGCCGCAGAGCAGGAGGTGAGCAGTGGGCACGTGAGCAAAACTTCCTCTGTATTTATAGCTGCTTCCCATCATTGCTGGCATCACCGTCTGAGCTCCACCTTCTATCAGATCAGCAACAGCATTGGATTCCCATGGGAGTATGAACCCTACTGTAAACTGCGCATGTGAGGGATCTAGGTTGCAAGCTTCTTATGGGAATCTAATGCCTGATGATCTGAGGTGGAGTTGAGACAGTGATGCTCACGCAGAGACTGTCTAGTTGCAGAAAACAAGATTGGGGCCTCCACTAAACGTGCATGATGGTGAGTTGTAAAATTACTTCATTATATACTGCAATGCAATAAAAATAGAAATAAACCGCACAATAAATGTAATGCTCTTGAATCATCCCTGCCCCCAGTCCTTGGAAAAATTATTTTCCATGAAACCAGTCCCTGGTGCCAACAAGGTTGGGGACCACTGATCTAACCAATATTAAAATCAATAGTTATGAAAACTCAACGTATCAACCCTTTTGGAATGCAGCTAAAGGAATACTTTGAAAGAACCAGACCAGTGCCGTCTTAAGAGTTAAGTTTCGCTTTCCCTGCCATTTCACTCAGTAAGTTCCGCTTTCCAGACAAACCCAGGCAATTCCCCGAAATCATGAGACAACCGCCCACCAATCAGGGACCTCCCACCTAACCAATCCAGAAGCGCCCCCTTTGTTTCAAGCTGTGCACGCCCACCCACTGCATGGGACCATAAGAACCCCCTGCTCCAGAGCTCTGGGCTCCTGGCTCGGATCCGTTGCAGCGGAGTCCCCAGGAGCCCAAGTTCCAACTTTGCAATAAAAGGCCCTTTTGCTTTTGCATCAGACTTGGCTCCCTGGTGGTCTTTGTGGGGGATTTTGAGATCTGGGCACAACACTTATGGGAAAATTAGAAACTTAAATATATATATATATATATATATATATATTTTTTTTTTTTTTTTAAAAAGTACATAAATTAATGAGTAGGAGTTCAAACTCATGAAGCTAGTAAAACAACAGTGAATTTAATATTTGTCTGAGGGAGTGTTATATTTCAGTGGGATTATACACACATTTTTATACAATGCACAGCTAATTTATAAGATGCTCTTCTGAGTTTTGTAGCTCCTTTGCCTACTCAGAGTTTGGCAACTATTAGCCATTTAATAAATGCTTGATAAATAAATGGATGAGTGAATGGTCAAGAAATTTCACATTTTCTAATAGCCACATTTAAAAAATGTAAAAACATAAGAGAGGTAAAATGAATTGTAATATTATATTTTGTGTAATTTACTATATCAAAAAATACTATCATTTTGACATATAATCAATATAAAAAATTGAGATATTTTTCATTTTTTTTTTTCATATCATTAAGCCTTTAAAAGTCAATGCATATTTGGGTGGCAGCTGTGGCTCAAGGAGTAGGGCGCTAGCTCCATATACTAGAGGTGGTGGGTTCAAACCTGGCCCCAACTAAAAAAATAAAAATAAAAACTGTAAAAGTCAGTGTGCATTTTACACTTAAGTCATATCTTAATTCAGATGCTGAATTTCATCAGAAACAGTGAGGAACAGTTTTTAGATTTCATAAAATATATCATTGAAAAGTATTTCCACATAACAAACCTGTTTGAAACTTACTTAAAAGTTTTTGAATAACTGAATTGAGTCTGAGTTTGTAAATTTAACTATAAATATTAGAACAAAATAAAATTTAAAATTCAGTGCTTCAGTCATACGGCCACATTTTAAGTGCCCAGCAGCCACCTGTAGGCATAAGCTTCCATACCCGAGCAGTGCAGTCCTAGTTCACGTAAATATTCATGTAGCAGGTCACTGTCACTTCTGAAGTGTTCCCTACCTTGTCTCAGCTGTCTGCTGGCCCAGGCTAGGATATGGAACTTTCCACTTTGTAATAAGGTTGCTATCAAAGCACCCCTTACTGTTTATATTAACTTCTATTTGACAATATCACTAAGTGTACTGTTTTCTTTCATTTTCAAGGATCAGTAAACTACACCTCAAAAATATTAATAACCCTGTGCAACTGAAGCAGCAGCGTGTTTTATAAACCAATGCCCAGCACTGGATTTCAGAGGACACCCACAAGAAGATGAGAGTTTCCAGCATCAGTCCTCTTCCCAACTTCCAAATGGGGTGCTCCTGAGAATGGAGTGGAAGGAGAGCTCATGGCAACATTGCTCCTGACCTTGAGTTTGCTATTTCCACCCATCCAGAGCTTCATGACAGGCCAATATGCCCTCACTTAAGGCCACTTGTCTCCTCCTCCCACCCGAAATGGCATAGTCCAGGGGTGGCGAACAAGTTCGACTACACGCTCGGAGATCGCTCCTCAGAGGTCCCTCCTCAGAAGCAGCATAACAAAATCCAAACTTGGCAAAGAGCCACAGTATACAAAATAATGATAAGAGGCAAAGAGCCGAAATTCA